>CAAKMY010003295.1:0-39513 GCA_901111285.1 Corrigiola litoralis
CACTATTTTATTATATATTATATAATTAACAATGTAATATATCGTATATATGTACATAATCATTTTAATCAACAAATATAAAAGGATCAATGTCCTTTTAAGTCATTTTGATTACTCAACAGCTACTTATGCCGAACACATTAATTAAACTCAGCTAGCTTGTCATCTAAACACTGCCATCTACCTATCATCAGCTACCATCTACTAAAAACGTTACCATCTACATGAACAGTTAGCATCTACTTAAACATTTACTTTTTCCGAACACGCCCTTACATGGTCTAATAGATTCGTCTGGAAGAACCCTATGAAATTGTGGTCAATTATTCCACGTGGTTTTGTACCATAGTAATGTATAAACCATAATCTACCTACGTGGTTTTGTACCATAGTAACTGTCATAATCTACCTACGTGGTTTTGTACCATAGTAATGTATAAACTGTCATAATCTACCTATATGTATTATTGCAAGGGAGTGAGTGAAAGGCAGATAATGAGTGAAAGGCAGAGACTTGAACGCGGCTTTTGTTTCAAAGTGGAAGCAGTCAACTGTTTGGTCAATTTCGGTATACATCACTGAGATCAATGACTTGCATTTAAATAAGTCGTGTTCACATTCTTTCTCTAGACAATTTTCTTATCAAACTCAATCTTTTGTCTTATTGCTTCTTGTGGACTAGTATAAATAACTAGAAAGAGGACTTAGTATAAGCATCACATATTCACATCCTTGACAAAAGTCCCTTCAAAAGTTCTCTCGCTGACCTACCTGTGTTCTGCTGAGCTGAAGTGAGTACGTACCAGGGGAACTATGGTGAGTCACAATCAATCATCAGTAGCCACAGCAACAGCAGCTAGAACAACTCCTATGGTGATCATGATGAAGATGAGTAGTAGTAATAGGAACCAGGACCGTCTGATCCCAAAGAGAGGAAAAGTAAAGGTTGGGATAGTTTTGGCCTTGGCTCACTCCTTGGTTGCTCTCTTCTCCATTCAACATCGCACTCACCCTAGACCACCCCACCAAAATTCCAATTTTGTTGCTACTTAATTAAGTGTTGTGGAGTTGTAATTCATCTATGTGTGAGGCGACTAGGCGAGTAGGGAAGTTAAGCGGACAATGATAGTGCGTCATCGGGTGTTTGAGCTATGCCTGAATTGTACGAGTACTAGACTTTTGAGCTGTGGTAGTGTGATGTGACCTTTTTTTGTGGTGCAAATAATGCACTATTTCTAGTTTTCTACCCTTGTGGATTGTGAGGTTGTCTTTTGGTGGCTGTTGTTGTAACATTTACTTACATGGCTAAGCTATCGATCACTTGTAATTTTTACATATAGCGATCTGTTAAACATCTACTGTTCGTTAAAATATTGTTGTTTCTAATAACAAAATGAAAGAGTTGCGACTTGCGAGAGTAGTACTCAGTAGGCAAGATAGTAACAAGAATTTGCAATGTGAAATTCTGTACTTTTTCATATCAATTAATTTATAGATTCCACAACATAAAAATAATAAAAAAATATGTTAAATTTAGATTTAAAAAAAGGTTCTGAAAATTCAGGAAAAATAAAGTAAAAATAAGATGTAGAAAAAAAACATGTCTCAAATAATAAAGTGTTAAATGAAATAATGAATAACAAATGAGAACCAATAAATAAAGAAAAATAGAAATAGGGAGCCATTATATGAAAATAAGAAAAAAATAGACGAAACGCAAAGCCCATTAAAAAAATTAGGAAACACGCAGGCACGTAACGTAACCAAACAAAAGTCCCACAACTTTCTAGAAATTTATTTTCTTCCGGGCTTTCGGTTGATAATCAAATAAACCTAAGGCCCAAATTCCTGTCCAGTGGTTATATAAGCAGGGATTGTGCGCGCTTAATGAGCAGTAGGGTTCGAAGACCGCTTAGAATAGCTTAACGTGATATATAATCTACTTGACTGCTGCCCTAGGCAATTATATTCTGCGCACCAGATCTCAATTTGCGTGTTTTCGTGCTACCAATCTTAAGATTAGTTCTTGACTCTTGTTAGTGTAAGTTTTCTTTGGGGTGCTAGAATTATATTGTTGCGACTTGAAAAAGATTTCTTCCGCTTACGAAATTGTTACGCTCCGTTTACGTCTAAAGATACAGAGATCAACAATGTCGGGTGGGTTGCCCTCGGAGTTGTTTCGTAAAACCGATACACAATATTTACATGAAATACACTTTAGTCTGGCTGATCCCTCATCATCATCATCATCCTCACAACTATCTGTTGAATTTAGCATGAAAGACTTGGGAAACTGGATTGACATACGTGGTTGTAAGAGTAGTTGTACCGCTTCTTATGATGAGGGTTCTCCCGTGTCGGAAACCTTAGCGTCGTTTGATCCTGAGGACGAGGCGTGTTGGGTTCGAGCTAGAGAAATCCTCGAAATGATTGGTCTTCCAGCAGACTTCCTTGGAGAGCTAGAGGAAACCATGCGAGACCAGTTCCTTCATGATCCTAACTTCGTTGTTTGGCGTGATCAATCTTTGCCTGTGAAAGTGTTGGTAAGGATCGAGCAGTGTCATGTATATCGGCACATATGTGAAGAAAAAGAGATGAAACAAGCCCGCAAAATTGCGTTCAAGAGGCTAGAGAAGATGAAAGGAAAGCAAACAATGGAGGGAAAGGATTGTGCTATCTGTATGGATGAATTACTACTTCCTGATAGTGATAAGGATTCAAAAGAGAAGAAGGATGTTGTCATATTGCCGTGCAAGCATCTTTTCCACAAGTGTTGCGTTGGCAGATGGTTCCTGAAAACTCAATTATGTCCTCTTTGTCGCTTCGATTGCCTACCTCAAGAGTACATGTTTTACTAGGAAGTGATCGATCCTCGTATAAGCAGCTTTTGCGACAATGTTGAAGTTGAAAAGTCTGACAGGGAGAATAGACGGTTTTTTATTGGTGCAAAGCGAACTTCAAAGGGCAATGTTGCAGTCGAGTCTGGAAACGACCTTACCAATTAAGCTAGCTCGTCTACTTAGTTCAATTTTTTTCTTAGGGTGTTTCCTAATTATTGGTACTCTCCATCTTTTAGTTAGGTTCTTGGTTGACATAGGAGTAGCGTAATTATCTTAAAGAATAAAGAGCGCTTGTACGCCTAGTTAAGTTCTACGAATACCTTGAGAATATCAGAGTGCAGCTGATCATAATTATAATACCTTAGCTTTTTTTTTTTAACTTTATTACAGTTCAATATTCTCCTAAATAAAGTATTAATGTCCATCGTATAATTTAGTTTCCAGTTTGTTCTACTCTAGATAACGTAAATACTGCTGCCTTGTTCAATTTTTTTATGTTGGCGGAAATCTTTTGAGTAGATCCTGTCAGCGCAATTATATTCTAGGCACCAGAGTATGTATTCATGGGCGTCTTGTGGACATATTAACTGATGATGCACGGCAACAGCTAAACTTCTTGGCGAATTTAGCAATTGGGGAACTAAAATTTAATTTGTTGTGATTTCAGATAATTTTATGGGTTTGTGATAGTCAAATCTACGTACATTAAAAGTTCAGCTTTCAAGATTATATGATGAACTTTAATTCAAGGAAAAATAAGCGTGGAGATTCAAAGTTTGAAAATTATAATGCATCATACAACCTCAAACTAAAACTCAAATGTCTTATTCAAGTGTTTATCCGTACAATTGGCCATGCCGACAATTTACAATTTTTATTATAGTCTTTATTTTGGTAGAAAATTAGAACATGAAAAAAATAATCAATTAAAATAAAACAATCTTAAATAGATAATGTATACCCTGAAGACCAATTTTGGATTGAAAATAAGCATACACTTAAAATAGGATCATTGCATGATAACTAGTGTATGAATGGAAGATAAAGAGAGGAGGAATAGAATAAGCATACACTTCAAAGTAATAAGAGGGTTTTAATTTCATATTCGCAATATTGCTTAATTTGTAATCACTATATTTAATTGGTCTTGCGTTTTGATGTGTAGGTGTTGCATTTATCGTCAACCATTGTCATTAAAGGATATTTTATTTATTTATTTATTTTTATTTTCCTTCACAATGAATAAGGGAAATTTGTTTCTGGTGAAGTAAAGGAGTTTTTTTTAATGAGGATGTTTCCTAATTATTTTACAGCTTTACGTGGTTTCCAAATTGACGTAGGACTAGGAGTAGCGTATTTCTCCTATTTAAAGGGTTCTTGATATATATGCCAAGTTTAGTTCAGCAGATAGCTTGACAATAAACTTTAGTCCAGTTGGTTGATCACATTGTACAACTCGTTCTTTTCATATCCTTACTTTCCATCTCCATTATTACAATTTGATTATCTCCTTCCGCGACGAAGTCCATTGTTTTGTTTCGTTTCCTGTTAAGTTTGTTCTGCTCTGCTTGCAAATTCTCTGCGCTGTTTACATCAACTGGCCGGTTTCAATCATGCGTGAGCAGTAGGCTATATGCATGGTTTTAGGGCAGTAGATTAACGTGACTATCTAGTACTTACTGCTGTTTGGTTCGGATACTTTTGTTTGCTGTGGATTTCTTTGAGTTGTATTGATATCCTGGGCACCAGAATTTGGATACGTCTTTACGAATTTAGCAAGATTGGTTTTTGTTAGTGCTAATTCTCTTTGGAGTAATAGGAAATTGTTGTGACCTGAGAAAATTTTGTGAGATAGTGATTTGTCAAATTCACATCAGAAGGTAGTATATAGAGATCAGCCATGTTTGATACTTACTTCAATAGGATCGGTATGGATTATCGATATCAATTACTCCTAGATTTTAGTCTCACTGATTCATCGTTGTCATCCTCACAGTTGTCTGTTCAATTTAGCTTGGAAGACTCGCTTCGGATTCAGATCCGTGATTGTGAGCATAGCGTTTTTGGTGATGATGCTCAAATAGTCATGTCAGACACCTTACAGTCATTCAATCCCAATGACAAGAAGTGCTGGCTTCAAGCTAGGTCTGCCCTCGCAGCTATAGGTCTTGATCAAGAGTGCCATGCAGATGTGGAGTTAGCAATACAAAGCAAGCTCCTTCATGATGATGACTTTGCTGTTTGGCCTTGTCAATCCTTGCCTGTGAAATTGTTGGTAAATATCAAACGGTTTCATATATGTCAGCACAAATCTCGAGGATTAGAGATGAAGCAAGCTTGCAAACTTGCGCTCATTATGGTAAAGAGGGTGAACGACGAGGTAATTACGTCAGATGAAAAGAACTGCGCTATTTGTATGGATGAATTAGTACTTCATGACCGCGGTAATAATTCGGGTAATTATGTTGTGAGATTACCATGCAACCATCTTTTCCACAAGTGTTGTATAAGTAAGTGGTTCATCAAAAATCAATTGTGTCCTCTTTGCCGCTTGGATTGCCTACCTAAACAGTTCGTACAGTTATAGTAAGTGCTCCGCATTAGTTGATCTTGCAGGCTGCAGCAAAGTTCAAGTTAAAAATTCCGTTGGATTGGCTTTATAATTTTCATTGTTGTATTACGACTCGTTAAGAGTATCATTCTTACCAGATTAATCGTGAAGTCGTGATAGCTTTGTAACAGTTTTGAAACATTTTTGTTGAATAAAATTTGCAGACTTATATAACTTTTTTGTATAATTTTGCTTTCTTCACAATCTTTCTAGCTAATTCTATCTTCTAAAGTCAGATTTTAAAACTGTGAGAGTTCGAAGAAACTCAATCAGTTCTCATTGCAAGGCCATAAAGGCGCAGCCTGTGAGCAAACTTCTATCGTTTCACATAATAGTGTGGACAATGTTGTATTTTCTTACAGCAAAAGCTAGTAGATGGAGCTTGCTCAGTAGCGTCCAATGATGAATTGATTATGGCTACTTGCTTTTTTTCTTGCACTGAATCAATGAAGAAAAAAGAGATGGTTCAATGCAAGAAATAGAGCTATCAAACATTTATTTGAAGCCATCTCTGAAGCCTTAGCAACTAGTTTCCTTAGCTCTTAGCCTCTTACATGATTTACAGGATATAATCATGGTATAATTGATTAATAAGCACGGTTGTGGTTATGTTCACATAACCATCTGCTTGACCAAGCATATCTGATTCTCTATCAGACGTCAGAAATTTCACTTGATCAAGCGTACCTATATTCTCATCCATTTCTTTCGTCCTAGCTAACTGTACTGATACATAGAGCAGTCTCCATGTTATGAGCTCAAGACTGCGTTACATGATTTATTAAGTGTGATTCTGGTCTGGAAAAGCACAGACTATAGGTGAATGAATTCCAGCAAAATAGTAAAAATCAGGAATAGATACCCCGGAAAAGAATCTGGATTAACAGATTGATACATATTTAAATTATAGCTTCTGCTGAAAACTCAGCTACTGAGTTTGTGTGATTAACCAAAAACGTGAGTTACTTGAAGCCCGAATTTTCTTTGACTTTCACAACTTTAGACCCTATATTTTCCTCCGTACTTCTACAAAATAGGCTCAGTATTGCAATCAGCCAATCTGTGCACCCTATCGGCCTATACAAAGGGATCATTAGGAAACGAATATCTAATGAGTCTGATTCAAGTTAACAGGATGCTTAAGTCGCAAAGGATTAAGAATGAGAGGAGCTGAGACTAATTTCCTATTCTTGAGATGTCCCTGCCAAAGACGAGGGTTGTTGCCCAGTTCACAGCAACGTAAAATCTGTTTCTCCAGCTCAGAACACGCGTCAGATAGGCTGAGCGCCAAATCAGAAAGCTAAAGAACCCAGCCATGGATATTCCGTTTGCATCCTGAGAAAGAAAACCAAGACAAGGAATCATGAGAAAGTGAAAGGAGCACAAATTTTTGACAGGATCATATTAGCAAAGTCTCCAAATCCAGAAGTTTCGGTTGTAGTTGTCACTAATCAGGAGTACCTTTGACTCACGAAGATCAACAAGTGCCTTGTAGCTCCCTACTGAAGCCATGCTACCGGCATGCTTGTAAACAAAGGGCTCTCCCAGAGGCATGCCTTTTGCGGAATAAGCTTTTCCACCATTCTGCTTCCCGACGTTGTTGAATAGCTCAACTAAATATTTTCCTTCTCTTTCAGCCACCTGTTTTGATGACAAATGTATGGTTAACTTCAGCACACTAGAATAACTTTTTTCTGCTGCATATTTTTCAATATTATGGACCTTTTTCTTACAAAGTGAAAACAGGGTTTTATGCAATATGTCATCAGGTCACATAAGAAATAAGGATTAGAACAAATTGAAATTGAAATTGAAATTAAAAACTGTTAAGAATTTTTCTTGAACAGAGAAAAAAGGGTTTGACATAACGCAAAAAGAAGAAACTGGAGTGGCTTGAATAAAGCCTCTGTTGTGTTATATCCGAGGAATAGCTTAGCAGCAGGATGATACTTATGAGATTTTGACTTCTCTTATTTGACAGAAACATACTTATCAATTATCATACAAAGTGCATGGATTTACTATGTTAAGAGGAAGGTACAAGTCAGTGCCCAGAAGTACGCTACAATGCCAATAAATTGCGGAAACTGTAGTGATCTCACCTGTGCTAGAGCAGGAAGCACCTTCTTTCCAGTGTATTCTAGAAATCCAGCACAATCACCAAGGGCGAAAACGTCTTCCACTGAAGGCACTCGCAGCCACTGATCAATCCCTAGCCTGAATCATTCACAAGTATACAATTATCTACTGTCAGATTTTAATGCCATAAGAAACTTTTGAGGGGGAAAGTAAAAGGAGACATATAAAAGGTATGAATGGCACCTTCCACCAGGGCACTTTGGAAGGTTTAAAGATTTGACAAACTCAGAGGGACCAACGCCTGTGGACCAGACCAAAATGCCATAGGGTACTTCAGTACCATCGTTGAGAACTATCCTTTCTTTCTCAACCTCTTTCACTATCCCGCGCATTAGATGCACACCAGACTGATGCAAAGTTTCAAATGTTAGTCGTTTATATGGAACCATAGAAGACCAAGACCACGTGAAAGAGGAAAATAGTAGGATCATAACCTTTGTCAAATGATTTGCTGCATACTCCCTCAAACCCATATCAAAAGATGACAAAATTTCGTTTGCCTGCGGATTTATAGACATGGGCAATGGAATTGTCACAAGCTCAGAAAACTTTCACACTGATGCCACTGAACAAACCATGGCCAGAAAAGCAACAACGGTGTAATACATACCTCAATTAAAGTGACTCTAATGTCGTTTTTAACATGAGCATAGCGATGACTAACATCTGTTTTTATGAAGTCACTTAGTTCTCCGCTGAATTCCACCCCAGTAGGACCACCCCCAACTATAACACAATGTAACAAGCGTCTCCTTTCATCATCAGATATACCTATGATTAGTAAACAAGGCAGAACAAGAATATGAGAAAGGAGTCAAGTAAATAATGTAACAATATGAAGGATACAGTAACATCAATTGCCCTCTTTGTAATAGAATTACAGCATACTAAGCGAAACCAATAGTAAAATATGGGGGTAGCAGACTATTATTTTGGCTATAATTTCCTATATTTTCTACCATTCTTTACAAATTTTTTTTAACCATTTTCTACCAGTTTTCTACCTCTTTTTACTTGTTTGCTACCCCTTGCTACTAGTTGGCTCCGCCACTGCAGTTGATACTTTCATCTTAAACTAGAAGGGGGGTGTAGGTGTAAGAGAGCTCAAGTTACAGCCCTCTAGCTGAAGCAGAACCACATTCCGAATCTCCACAAAAATGAGTTTTATCCTCATTAAATCTTCAACTCAATATACAAAGACTGACTTCATAAAAACCGTATTTGATTTTCTCCAGTCTTAGGCACAAGAAATTATGATGCTCAATATTACCTGGACTCTCAGACAACATGAGGTTTGACAGAAGTTTCTTTCTTATCTCCTGTGCATGAGTAACTTCCCGCAAAAAGGTTGCATGTTCCTGCACCCCCTTGATGTTAAACGTCAGAGGTTCAGCTCCTACTGCAATTACAAGCTTGTCATATGCAACCTTAAACCGGTGACGCTTAATTGATTGCCCAACATTCTCAACTGTTTCACAGTACACCTGTCAGGAATATTGTTACTGCTTAATCATACAGTTGTTGCACAAAAATAAGCTTGTAAAAGCAAAAATTACAGCCCAAATAGCTTTTTCTGATATTCATACAACAAAACTGAAAAACACTAGCTCCAACTGATAGTTATACTAATGCTACTAAGAGATATCTTCATTCTCATTGACCTATGTCATTCAAGACAAACAGGACGCCCTTGCTAAGCAGAGCTAGTTAGAACATAATGTAGAAATGTATTGTCGAACCAGTAAGGAAATGAAGAACATAATCCAATGCTCTTGTAGAAAATCAAGTGCATGAACAGATAAAGATGACTTACTTCGTGTTTGGAAGAGTCAATTTTAGTACAGGAGGCCAAATAGAAATAGCAATTCGGATCCTTTGCAAGGGCTGACTGTATCTGACCCACTGGCTCAGCTACTGAACGGAATTCCAGAGTCCCAACACAAGTTGAGGCAAGTAGGGGAGTAAATACCATATGATTCCGAGGTGATATACAGACAACATCGTATATCTTGGTGTCGAGTCCTTTCATGAAACGGCATGCAGCCCAACCAGTGCCTAGGACCACAACCCTTGGTTTTTCATTAGGCTTTGTAGCTTCTAGCCCAGGGTACTTGAAGCTCTCCGTCTTGTTGATGGAGCTACCGACAACATTCTCTGCAGAAGGGAACTGAGGAGACATAGTTGCTCGGAATCCCCTGCTCTGGAAGCTTGGGACATCCATCTTCCTCATGCTGGAGAAGGATGAAGTTTCGCAGTTGGCCACAGCATTTTCAAGTGAAGGTAAGGGGGAGTTACTCAAGAATGCTCCCTCACACATCAATTCTTTGTCATTCTTACAACTGCCAAAGGCTCCTGACCTTCTAAAGCCTGTCCTTGCAACTCTTGCTAATGCCATTGAGGAGTAGCAGCTGGTACTGCAAGTTAATCTTTCATTAGAAGCACAGAACCAAATCACATTTACCCTGCAGAAGAGAAATTTTAGTATAGCATTAGACAATGTATATCCTAAATTATGCTGTCCAACAGGCACATGTTCAGTTCCGGACATCTTAGCTTTTTTCATGAGAATTAAGATATAAAACTGTATGTCTGCTTTTTGAAGCTAAAAATAACTGTAGAGCTCAGAACAATAGAGAGCAGGATCTACTAAACAAATTTATATTTTGGAATGAAGGAAAGCTACCCATTAACAGTTACTTACACCATTGCATGATAGAATGCTAATAACTTTCTGTTGAATCATTTTCATAATACATAATCTAAAAGCTGATTCTGTCAAACCAAAACCATCCAACACTGTGAAGAATGCCATCCTCCACTAGCTACACTTAGACTACACTGCCCAACAGGATCTACCAGTTTAGAGCACCTATTTAAGAATGTCTCTGCATGAAAAATCCATACACAGAGCATTTCTAGACTAAATATTTGTTAACAGTACATAAAGAGACTAGCAAATCCCCTCTCTACTAGTTGCTGGCATAGGCATCACTAAAAAAGATGATGGAACTGAAGAACTCCTATCAAATCCAACATGATAGTGCATCAGCATTTGATAAAAGGAAGACTACTTCACTTCACCCTTTTTGCACTTTTGACAAGGGGGCAAAATATAAGTAGGGGCGGATCCAAGATATAAAAAAGGGGTAGCGGGTATGATATTTGGCTATAATTTTCTCTTTTCTACCAGTTTTCTACCAGTTTTCTACCTTTTTCTACTAAATTTTATAAATATCGTTGCATCCGCCACTAAATGTAAGCTTG
Organism: Corrigiola litoralis; assembly: GCA_901111285.1. Taxonomy (NCBI): domain Eukaryota; kingdom Viridiplantae; phylum Streptophyta; class Magnoliopsida; order Caryophyllales; family Caryophyllaceae; genus Corrigiola; species Corrigiola litoralis. Next base: position 10,855 of record CAAKMY010003295.1, read on the forward strand.
GTAGTTTCATAGAACTCATTTTTAGTTGCATACAATTGTCATGCATGAAGAACATGAAGAACATTCATATATCAAATTCTAAGTGCAAAGGAAAGAGTCACTAGTCTATACAAATCCAAATTAATAGGGGGTGGGGGAAATTACATAACTCCTATACTCTATGTAACATTATAAGTTCTAAATTTCGAGTGTCAAATCTTCGACTTATGTAAGACACTCTTAGACGAGTATGAGTAACATAACCTAAATACGACATGATCACACAAGATAGATGTAAAAATGAACAAAATTAAAGCATACTTCATAAAGCATTAGCTCAACTTCCAAAAAACGAAGCCCTAAAACACGGCAAGACTATAAGAGTCCTGGTGTACGCATTCTTACCCTAGTTATGCACTTACAAAACAACCTACCACGAAAAAAAAGCTCGAAACAAAATTAAAGACCAATTTAGAAAAAAAATACTAAACCATAAATGGGTAACAAAAGTTAAAGAATAATTATAAATAACATTACTGAGTATTGTAAATGGCTGTGAAATAAGAGAGAACAACTTTAGGATGTGACGGCTGATGGGTAGATCATAAAATGCACATACTCTTCCACAATATTAGCTTAGTGGAAAATACTCATTTATAGGTAAGTTACACAATAATGACACTATAGGTCAAAGAGAAAGTGTGACAAAAAAGTTACAGTAGTTTCCATAATATTATTTTTTAATGAAATTGGAAGATATTAGGACATTTAACATTTTAGGGAGGGAATCTTAATCTAGGACAGCGGCTTGGGGCACAAGAAAACCTTCCAATATTAAAATGTACCACACTTGTGTGTTATTGGTTTGTTGTCTGCTAGTCAACTAGTGTCTTATTATAAGGCCCATGGATCTTGGAACCCAAGTAAATGTTAGGTGGAGTAGAAAAGGTTGGTCAAGGATTCTAAGAATATTCTGCATATTTCAACCTAAGTTATAGTCTCACACCATTGGGTAATGGTTGATGTAAGGAATGTTGTACAAAAAGATTCATAAACCCAAGTTGACTACCCGTTTAGTTAGAATAGGCAAAATATTTGGGAAAATGATTTTTACAGTCCTCATGTTGATTTTTACACTCCCTATGTGAGAGGGATAAAATATTGCACAAAAATATGTACTCTCACATGAAAGAGGTAAGTGGGAGTGTAAAAATAACATATGGGAGTGTAAAAATAATTTCCCAAATATTTGACGAACTTCCTACTATGGTGTGCTTTTCTTGTCTCATTCCAATACAATCTTGTAAATTTAGGTCGTGCACTTTTATATATCCTCCTAACGATGTAGCAAAACTGTTAAAAACTTAAAATTTGTTTGTATTGTATATGTGAAGAATTTCAACCCAATTATGTTATATGTGAGTGTCCCACATTAATAATAAAATAGAGGATATAATTTCCATCTTATAAACCAAGCAGTTACTCAACCTATTACCAATTGGTTTTAAGATAAAACTTCATTTGAGTTATGAAGTCAACTTTCTCTCCTCTTTATGGGTGTGGTCTAGGTCCATTATGAACTTGACAGTACCTGAAAAAACGTATACTATGTAACTAGATGTTGGGTCCGGCCTGTGCCCTGGTGCAACTCTTTTAGGGTGATTTTGGTAAGTCATTTCAATCACCTTATTTGACTTCATGTAATGCTTTTATTTATATGATGATAGATGTAACTTTTATTCCTTTTTTATATGAATCTAATTTATTTGTCTTTTTCAAGGGAGATTAAGAGATTTTTGTATATGAAATTTACAAGTTTAAAGTGTTCTCGAGTTTACTCGAGGTTGATGTTGGCTTCAAACTTCCTGGAAGCAACTAATAATTTGCCTCAATTTACTATCCAATCACTACAATTAAATGTTTTGCATTCCATATTATAAGAGTACTGTTTTTCCACTGATGATAGTGAGCATATAAGGACACCTACATTGAAACCATGGTTCATTCGCAATAGGCATATGTAGGCCTTTATATATAAGAGAAGATTAAAATAGGCATCTTCAACTTGATGGAACTATATAGGCATGAAGTATAGCGTACAATTATAACCATCTAGTTTCAATTTGCAATGTCAGTTTGAAATCATAGTACTTCTAATCGACCAATATATAGGTATGCTTAACACCCTACACTTATTTACTTTTGATGAATGAAAGTGATCCATGAAAGGGGCGCAATGGTGTACTCTATGTGAGCTGTAGTTAGCAAAAGAATCTGTTACACACTTTCTGCTCAAAGCTGTACCATCTTAAGTTGCTGCCAATGTCGCATGGCCATGATTGAACACTGTATTCAAAATCATAGCTAATCGAATGCCTCCTTGAGCGATTCGTTTCATCACAAAAGGCAACCTTGTATTAAAGTACTCATCTGCAAGATCATCATCCAAAATCATTGTTATAACTACCAAGTGTTAACGATAACAGACAGAATGAAAAGACTAATGTTATGGTAGATAATTAGACATCTGGATAAATTTTCGAAAGAGGTGATCTCATTGTTAACTAATATGAATTATAGTAGTCTTAAATCAAATTTCCAGAAAAGCCATAATAGTAAATATTCGTACATAATTTAGTTACTCCAGGCTTAATTTAGTACGAAGTGATGAACTACAGAACTGCTCACCTGCAAGAGTTACTCCAGGATCAGCATCTTTGTAGCCCCACTTGCAAGCTATGTTTATGCTCTCTGTGGCATACCTGTAGCAAGAAATAACCATGATATATGATACAGTACGATTTCGTATATTTGAACATAGCTGTTTAGTATCATTTTTATATACTTGAACAGTTGTACAGAATATCGTTACAGAGCCACAGAGGGAGTATAAATCAAGCACAAAGCAGTGATGGTTGTAAGCTAATAATTTGGAGAAAGTTGTTTTAAATAAGAGGTGGAGGAAACGTACTTAGTTACACAAGTATGAAGATTACTGCAATCTGACCAGGATGACACATCATCGGACCATATTCCCTGTCAGAAATTATATTTAGACACATGAACTCAAGGACCTAGAGAGTATATTTTGCCTATGTTCAACAAAGACATGATTTGGAAATGTATATCTTACATGAGTGAAATTTCCTTCTATGTCTTTCTGTAGAAGATCCATATCATTCTCATAGTAATCCTTCATGGCAGTCAGAATTATTTCTCTGTCCCACACCTGGCATTGATACAAACATATCAAGTACAGATTAATAAAGGAATATAGAATCAAGTCGTGATGAAAGGATTAGAAAAAGAGATTCTTTAGATATTCAGAACATAATTCATACATGATGAAGATTAGACTTGTGCCTAAACCAACGTAAGTCAATAGTGTTTCCTCCTTCGTCACTGGTAAATGCACAATGCATTGGCTGTGGAAATAATATTTGAAGATCAAACACTGTTAATTAAGTCCCAGTATGGAAGAAAATATATAACTCAATATGCTGCTTGAACGTCGGTTATTACAAACCTGATGGATGTCTCCCATGAAGTGTGATAAAAACAACAACGACTCTGTCAAATTATCTGCATTTTGAAAGCAAAAATAATAAAATCGCTTTCCCCATTGTCAAATCTTGGATCCACCAATATGACATGCGAACTGGCCACAACCATTAGGAGATCATAGTTGATCAGTGATCACACTAATAAACATCTAGCTATGACTTTGTAATGCATCTTAAGTATGTGCTGGTTTCAAGTGGAACAGTTTCATATTTCTGATGTTCTGCTATGTCAGAAAAGACTTTATCACAAAACTTTAAGAATTTTAAATGCAGAATCAATCTGAAACATCGTCTGCTTAAAATGCATCTAAATTTCAAACTTGCCGAAGAGATCTTACAGCGGCGATCAGAGCTCCCTTCGCGATAATGCTGAAGCTGACCAGTGAAGTTTTGGATGGCACCAGCAACACACATGTCCTTAACACCATGGGGGTCATGACAGTCCCCTGGTAGCACATCAACATTAATTTCAATCAATTGCCGCAAGAGTTATTCAATATTTTGCAGAACAAAGTATTACATAGGAGAACTTATTAGCTAGCTTTTAATTACAGAAAATTACTGGTTTATCTAGTTTAAGGAAGTTGGCTACTTACGATTATAATTAAAAGAGCAAGCATCATCTGGGGTGTCAATAAAATGAAGTGGGCTTGTCCACCGATATTTGTACCAGTGCCTTACTTGGTCTGGCCATACACATAGTGATGATAAGTCACCATCTAGGTGTTCTGGTAACAGATTTTTCACAGCATGTAGTGCATCTGATTCTAAGAGGTTCTGTAAAACAAGAACGTAAATCAAATTGTTTAGTTCTCAGGGAAAACTCTGAATCAAGCATAGTCAGATTCACAATCAAATCATAAAGGGTGGTTTTTCGTCTTTAAATTACAATAAACCACATCAAAAATATCACCAATTGTACCTATACTTAGTGAATGTAGGCCAACCAGTCATTATTTGGATCAAGTAGTAGAAAAGACATGCACTGAACTAACTTTATGGTATGGTGTGCCAAACCTAGTGACTGTTGTGGATAGGGTGGTTTCTACGAGAGAAAATGTTTATGCCTTTCTGAGATGTTAACGTAAGCTTCATTCTTAATTTCGTAATACTCACTCATTTGAAAGGCTCCAAAACTGGATGATATATCTTACATCTTTCACCATTCTACAAGCAAGTTTTATGTGGAGCAAATAAATTATCGAGTTAAGATTTTCTATCTAGAGAAGAAATATTGATCAACGGCAACAATATGTATTGTTAATTAGCTATACTGGATGTAATATGCTGAGCTTTGTATTTGACATTGAAATAAGTACTCGTACAAGTTTCTAATTTCTTGGTGGAACTTATCAGTCACTTCTTAGCCGATTGACTAAAATATACTGTCATGATGTCATCTAACGAGATATCTGACTTTCTGAGTATACTGCTCTGATTATTATCTGTGTTTGCATTTCAGACAAATGCCTATCAGAACTTAGAAGGTAATCTACCACTCTATAACACAGCTTTAGAGAATGATACTTGGTTAGCAAAGGTCTAAGAGTCAAATTATATACGAAAGAGATCATCAAACACAAGTACAGGGGCAAAGTGATCAAAGAAGGTAACAAGGGCAGAAAAATAGTAGAAAAAAAAAGTAAGATAAGGTAGAAAAACAAAAGGAAAAATGGTAAGAGTAGGTGGAAAATTGTAAGAATTTAGTAGATATGCACCCTTAAATTTCCAATCTTGGATTCGCTACCCTACACAACATCCTCTATATACGACGCAAATGCATTTTCCTCCGACCAACTACGTGCAACCATCCTATGTACTAGTACTACCGTAACTACTACTAACACACTCAACGTGACATGGAATTGTAAAAGTTCACCCACCTATAGGCTACAGCAGGTAACTATATAATTTCAAGTTGATTTGTTCAACATGGCTGTTTTGAAGAGCATTGCTAAAGCTCAAGGAGAGGCAAAGATGGGATGAGTGAATAAAATAGAGGTAGAGCTACATAATAGTCAAACCGTAGTTTACCTGAGCTATTCTGCAGGTAATTATGTGACCCTCTTTGCTCCATCCTTGAACTCCAGCAACCAAGATCAAGCTATAAACAAGACAAGAAACAAGACAAGAAGGGGGCGCCATTGTATATCCTCCAAGTTTATTCACCATAAATGAGATAATGAAAGGAAATGACTTATGTTGTGTGTTATATCGCTTCAAATAGAAAACTAAGGCAACCCTTTTAAACCCATTATGGGTATGCAGACTTCTATTATATAAACGTTACATGGAGAGAAATCCATTGAGTGCAAGTCTCACATGAAAACACATTGAGTAATCAAGCAGTAGTCATTTTGCACAAGCAATATTCAGCATATTCTGTTAGCTAGCTTGGCATCTTTTCGTTACAATAAGGTACTAATAATTAATACATGGTTCCTTGAAAAGTACAATTTATTCTTGACTCTCAATATAAGTAGGTAAACTAATATAACAAGATCAGAATTTATATCTCATAGTAAGAACAAGCAAGACGTGTTCGTTCGCATAGTCATATTAATTAATATAATTAACACAAGATGACTTTGTTTACTCAGGCATGAATCATGATTACTTGAATGAATCAGCCGAAGATAGTTATCCACATGACCACATGGTTCATATGTTAGTTGTCTCCTCTAATGAGCACCAGGCTGATCGAAAGGAAGGTTCATACAGATAATGATATACCCCAATCATTGAGCTATTATTCATGTGTTTCTTGTCTCGTTCATCTTAACGACGTTGATATGGTCATGCGTCATAGCAAAAAAGCCTTTGCTTTGCCTTTTACTCCGTAGTAGCTAATAATGTACCTTCAGCCAATTAGTTCTTACAACAAGTAGGAAGTTCAGAAGATCACGTAAACAACGATGGGCGAAAAAGAAAGGTGATTGTTACAGCACTAATAACTACTTTAACAGACATGCATGATACATAAAATTCTCTCAAAAGGCTTAAATCGGTCACTTTTCGGTAAAAATGGTCACTATTTTTTCACACTTTTGATAAAAATTGACCACTCTAACTCATTTGTAACCATGTAGTAGGTCCAAATTTAACTTTTTAAACTAAAATTGGATGTCTCTTCAGATAATGTGTGCAACATAATACAAATGATACAATTGTCTGTATTTCCTTATCAGAGTGTTACTCTCCTCGTTTGAAGTACAGATCAGCTCGCATGAAGAAGTGAAGTTGATGTGGAGCTACTTCCCTACTTTATCCACAAGCATGCATTCTTTCCCGTAAAACACGTTTCTTATTGGAATTGAATACGCAACAATGATAAATCCTCCGTTAGAGATAAGATTGCAATACATATAGAAGAGACGAAGCAATGAAAACTTGAAACAACAGGCATACAGCACACCCAGGACATTCACGCAACAGTAGCAAATAACATGACCTTAAACAAACATCGGTCCAACCTTCAAGCACTAAATAAAGAATAATCACGCAACACTAGCAAATAACATGGGTACCAACTAGGCAAGAACTCAGGAAGCAGTGATACTTGCCTGCTTGGCTTAGTTTCCATGACTCTGAATGCAGACAGAAGAAATCAATGCGACAACAACCCCGAAAGTTTAGGGGTCCACTTTAAGACAGCCAAGTGGTTTAATATAGAGTGCTAACTCTGTATTAAGGAAGAAACCAGTAGGCTAGGGAACTTCACAGAAGTGCACTGACTGCCAGCCTCAAGGAGCTTGAACGCATTGACATGTTGAAAAATGTGGCATTGAGAACAGAGGAGCAAAACTGCTGCCTAAGGCTTACTCCCCCATGATCTTCTCGTAAATCATCCATATGTTGGGAAGATTACACAGAACAGAAAGGAAAGGCATGCCTTTCTTAAAGAAAAGGCAGATCATGACAGTAGGGGGGACAATGCTAATAGACAGCTCTGACATTAACTCTTCTCAAATCCTTAGTGAGCCAAGTTGCACTGAACTAACAATGCAAAAAAGTTCACGAGCTAGTGAGCTACTCAACATCGTAAGAACTGTTTTCTTGATTGCATAAAGAAGATATGCAAGGTCTGAATCTGTACTTCAAATTGCACAAACGAATTCTCGACTTGAGTTTTTCATTTTGATTTTCTTTGTACAGTGTTGTGTTTTCGCGTCTAGCAACCTACATTGCACTATATCATGTCAATTGCTGTCAAGAAGACACCACGCAACTGGAAGGGAAAATTATTCATATTTTCTTCATATATCTCGTTTGTTACATGTACATAAGAGGATAGTAACCTCATGATGACTACATGGACGAAATTGAAGTTACAAATACATTATACACCCAGTGATTTCAATGTAGTAAAGTTACTTATACTGTAGACATTCTAGATCAGCCAAGTGGTTCCTCTGTTCTGAATCGATGACGGTATATTTTCCTTGTTTACACATCAATAGTAAATGAATCTTCAAGTGTCAATGGACTACATATACTGTAGCATAACTTGATCCTTGCTCTCCTCTTTGTGCATATGATTTAGCCCGCAAGAATCAAAAATGCGGTTGAGAGTAGCTGCCAAACGAATTCCTCCTTGAGCTAGCCTTCTTTCCACTATGGGTAGCCTAGAGAGGAAGTAGTCATCTAGGACAAGAAATGCAGAAAAATAATCTGTTTATATTAGAAAACCCAAATGTTTGCTGATCAAAAGATAAAAGTGGTAATAATTTAATATCTACTTCACTTTTGCACACCTTGAGCATACTACTTTCAGGCTGTCCAGTGTTCACACGCAAGAAGCAGAAAAAAGTGAACTCAGTGACTAATTGCAATAAATGCAAGACATTTTTCTTTCTCTTGAATAGCACTATGGCATATCAGTTCTTTCTTGTTACCATAGAAAGGCTTAATAAACAGACAAGTATTTTAGTAAACGGACCACCAAGCAGGATAGGAGAGCAAAAGAGAGGAGAGGCATGAGGTCACGGCCAGCTAAACAGAAGAGCTGATCAGATTACTTGACTACATTTTTATTTTCAGTAAAAGACACCAAGAAATGCAGATATTGTTGCAACACTCACCTTCCAATACACTTCCTGGTGAAGCATTTTTGTATGCATATTTGCATGCTAGAGTAACGCTCTCAGAAGCATACCTGTATAAGCACATTGCAATCATGATCTGTTCAACCAAAAGAAATAGATTGCTATGTCTTCTGCCTTCATGGTTTGGACTTGGGAAATAGATATTGGAAATCTCATAGCTATATAAAAAGTTTACAGTTATGGAGAAAAAGAAGCAAGAAGACACAAGCAAATGGGTTAAGAAAGGACGGCAATTTATCTATTGAAATACCGAGGTTGGCTTCCAGCGGCTATCTGGCTATCTCGCTGAGGATTAAGTTCAAGATAATACAGAGGCAGCAAACTTACGGATCAGGACAGGCAGTGCGGTTTGAATCACATGATTCCCACAAATCAATATAATTGGACCAGTTTTCCTGACAAAGAAAATGGCTATAAATGTGAGAACATGCTCATGCGGGGTAGAAATTGTAGAAAATTATAGTTTGAAATTGCTAATACTGAGATAAGATCATAACAAAATAGAGGCAGCATTGTGCTTTTTTGCAGCTTGTAGAGGCAAACTATTGCATCAACAGGAAAATTACTCCATGACTTCAGTAAATTTGTACTTAATATTTTTTTGGAAGAAAATCAGGGAGTTGAGCAGTGGCTTCCCATCCCACTGTCTACCCAGGATATTTGGGTACGATTCTCATTGACTTATTGGAGGCATAGTTGAGGATCTAAATGTACTAATATGCACAACAAATGGGATCTACATGATGACAAGTGAACTCTTTAAACATGCAGATCTCACAAGATTCATTCCTTGTAAGTCAATCACATATTCACAATCGCACGAAAGAAAATCCTACCGTAATGTTCTTCTGCATGGCTTCTATCATAGTGTTTAGTTCAGAGCCATAGAACCTTTTCAAGGCAGTGTCAATAATCTCCGTATCCCACACCTGCAAGTAAACACATGTAGTATTAACATTTTATTGAAGGCTAGACCTCCATCAGATAGCCTGGCCCTCAAGCTATTGAGAAACAGCCCTAACTATACCCAGGGTGTGTCTTCTTCCTACAAATTAGGAGGAAATTACTAAACAATTTAAGTAAAAATATTTTACATTATCCAGCATATCCCTCCTCATTCCACAGATCCACCTCCACATCCCAGTTCTTATAGATTTATAGACTTGTGAAATTGTAAAGAAATCATATAATCATAGAAATCATATGCTGTCATAATTTAGTCCCAAAACTTGTACTCTTATTTACTCTTATTGTCATAATGGACTGCAAGTTTTGGGACTACTCTTATTTTTCGTCCATGCAACAATAGTATAGAAGCACATATGCAGAGATCAAAAACAAAGAATCTCTTAATAGCATTTCGTAAGCAAAATGAGGGAGAAAGCGTACATGGTGCAAATTAGCCTTCCTACGATACCAACGAAGGTGAATTTTGTTCCCACCAAGATCACCTAAAAAGCCACAATGCAGAGGCTGCAGGCAGGAGAATACAATCAATTGAATGTTATCAATACTAATTGCTTTTGATTCAGGCATGCAGTCTATAAACCCAAGTCTCTAAGCCATGAACAGAAACAGTATAAGGAAACCAATTGAGACTTGTAGCTATTTCTGTCAACTTCTCTCGAAATAATCCAGTTTCAGATTTAAGGCATCATACATTAAAATGCTAAACTGAGACTTAGCAAAATGAAAAAAAAAAAAAAAACATAGTATAGACTAACAGTTGAGAGGATGATAATGTGAATTAACTGTTAAGCTATGGTATCTACAAGGTCTGCATGCCTTTCCTACTTCAAAAACATTAGCCATGAAGAAGAAGCACAACCTGATGGACATCGCCAACAAAATGTGACAGAAACATGAGAGCCTCGGTCAAGTTATCTGTGTTCAATAAATCATAAGTTTCCATCATCTCAGAAAAGGAAAAGAATAGGAGTAAATTATTTCATACTTTTAATTTCTGAAGAGTGATGACAAGCTGACATTAACTGCCGCGTGTAATTGTAAATTGCACCAGCTACACATCTATTCTTACGTCCAGGAGAATCATGGCAGTCCCCTACAAAATGTTTTAAAGCTGTTGAAAAATTCTATAGTAAAGGGATTACATTAAGGTCAGCACTAAGAATTTCTCATATTAGAACTCAGGATGAAGCTAATTTGATTAGTGAACACGAAGCATATCAGCATATGTCAAATAAAGTTTCTATCCAGAGAAACCCAAAAGTAAGAGGCAGACTGAAGATTACTGGAGTAGTCATAATTGCATTTAAAATCTGGGGTATCCGCATAATGCAGGGCACGACTCCAGTAGTAGTGGGAACGAACAGCAAACAAATCAGGCCAAGAGCAAACAGCAGCTAACTCCCCTTTAGCAGACTCTGGAAGCAATTCTATCACAGCAGCCCGGGCGTCCTCAGAAAGATACCCCTGAAACATGAATTACATGTCACAACCTGACATACATGACAACTACCAATGATTATAAGTTTTTGTGTTGGAGAAAAGGAGTTAAGAATGCTCTAGTAATGTTCCGGGTCAAATCTGGTCCAGATGTCTAGCAGAGTGCATTCCATTTCCGACCGTTTTCTACCAAATTTGATAATAATGGCCAATGGGGTAGTGTATGCTACCCCTCGCAACTAGTTGTATCCGCCCGTCAAAGAAAGCCTTGAACCAAATTGACCAAACTTATCTTAAACTACAAGAACAGTGTAGAATTCATCTCCACCAATGAAAACTACCAGAAAAGCAAAGTTCTTCAAAACCCAATACTTCAAAAACAACAAGCATGAGTCCTACATACCTCAGCTATTTTACATGTTATATAGTGTCCATGTTGTCCCCAACCTACAATCCCAGTAGCCAACTGAAGAAGCACAACTCCAACTCCCAACATCCATGAATGCTTTGAACAACCCATGTCTCCAACCACCTACAGGGACATCAATATGATCATTCGAAATATTAGCAAAAATGTAAATAATACTCCGTAACAACTAAAAACATAGTAAAAGGGTCCTTAAAAATCTACAATTCTCACCTATTCTTGTAGAATTATGCAGAATTCAGAAAGCTCGGCTCTTTTGGTAAGTCTCAGGTTTGATGTAACAGTGACTAAACATGAGAGTATTTAAGAGCAAACTGAAGGGATTACTTTTGTGTTTTTAAGTGACATTGTGGGGGAAATGAATGAGTACATCGTTGGCCTCGTGGAAAACGAAGACGAAGGTGCCCATGCAAATAATGCAATGCAAGAGGTTTAGTTAATGTCACCATGGCTCAACTTGTTAAGTCTTTTGTTTTTCGGGTGCATGACAGGGGAAGGCCCCATGCAAAACCAAGTTGAGGAGAAAGCTTGACATATTTTACACTCTAAGTGTTTTATAATCACGCTTACAGTTGTGTAGGACATTTTTTCAGTCCCAAAATCTTCTATCCAAAAGTATGTCTCATCTCATGTCTCATAAATATAGATTACTAACACTCTTCAACTCTTAATGCACGTCAAAAATCACATCTAATAGTGTGTGGAGTTGATGTGGCATAAAGTGGACATGACAAAAGAAATAAGACACGCTTTTGGAACAAGATATTGAATTGCATTTTGTAGATAGAACTCTAAATGCTCATCTAGAAACATTGGTTGCTCAAATGCACCAAAAATATAGAAACAATACTATGCAAATGAAGTCCAGCGAATCTAGACCGAGCCCCTAGTGGTGACTAACTCTCGACAACCAGCACCATAGCCCTCACCCTTTTTAAGGTTTTCTCCTGATCAATACCATTTTTATTTGTCATTAGTCATTACCTCTTTCTTATCTATAAAGTCTTGAAAAAAATAGTCTACTTTTACGTCATTTTGGCCAATAAAAAATCTCTTACTTAAAATGGGCTTACTTGAGTTGATTTAACTTACAAGAAACTCGTCTATTTTTTTGAGTAGATGATCTTTCTTTTCCCAAGAATTTGCGTTTGAAAAGATTACACAGAACAAAAATGAAAGGCATGCCTTTCTTACAGAAAAAGGCAGATCATGACAGTAGGGGTGACAATGCTCATAGGCAGCTCTGGCATTCACTCGATCAACTCTATTGAGCTTGAACTCTTCTCAAATCCTTAGTGAGCCAAGTTGCACTGAACTCGAAGCAAAAAGTTCACGAACTACTCAACATCTCTAGACTATTAAGGTTTTTCATAATTGCATAAAGAGAATCTTCAAGGTCTGAATCTATACTTCAAATTGCACAAACTAATTTTTCACTTGCTTCATACATCTTGACAATCACTCTACCGTGTTGTATTTTAGCGTTGAGTAACTTACATTACATTATATCACGCCAATTGCTGTCAAGAAGACACCAGGCAACTAGAAGGAGAAATAATTAGTATCTTCTTCATATCACCCTAATTGTATGTACATAAGAGAAAATGGTCCAACAAAAGTAACACCATGATGACTAGATGGACCAAATTGAAGCTACTTCTACACCTGATGATTTTAATCTAGATGAAGTTTATATATATTGTAGACAACTCAAGAATCAAGATCAGCCCTGTGGTTCCTTTGTTTTGCCTAAGTCGCTTCAACCTAGAGTATGCTGATGGTGTAATGGTGACGGTATGTTTTCCTTGTTTATACCAATAATAAGTGATTCTTCAAGTATCAATGGACTACATATTCTGTAGCATAACTTGATCCTTGCTCTCCTCTTCGTGCTTATAAATCAGCCCACAAGAATCAAAAATGCGGTTGAGAGTAGCTGCCAAGCGAATCCCTCCTTGAGCTAGCCTTCTTTCCACTACGGGTAGCCTAGAGAGGAAGTAGTCATCTAGGACAAGAAATGCAGAAAAATAGTCTGATTAGATGAGGAAACCCAAATTTCTGATTGCCGAGCAAAATATATCAAAAAATGGATATTTGTTTAATATCTACTCCACTTTCCCACACCTTGAGCATACTGGTGTCTGGCTATCCACATCCAAGAAGGAAAAAGTAGTGAAAGTCAGCAAATATTTGCAATATATACAAGACATTTTCTTTATTTTAGATAGCACTATGGCCCATCAGTTCTTTCTTGTTACTAGAAAAAGGCTGATAAACACTAAACAGACAGCTAATTTAAGTAAACGGGCCGTAAAGACCAAAGAGAAGCAGGCTTGGAGAGAGACTGAAAGGAGAGGCATAAGGTCACCACTGGGCTAAATAGAAGTGCTGCTCAGGTTAACCAAATCGCAAGATGCCATTGGAGAAGCCAAAAATTTCACCATATGCCGATTTCAAGGGGTTTTCTATGCTTATACTTTCATGCTTAATTTCCACTAGCGCACTACTAATTATTATGGCTAATTAGTTACTCGCTCCATGAACCCACACGAAAGTCCTAATTTCAAAGCTCCTCATGCTTCCAAACGAATGTCTGTAAATCTTACTATATCACACGAAGTCAATCAAGATACCTGACTATGTTGTATTTTTTGGTAAAAGACACCATGAATTGCAGATAATGTTGCAACACTCACCTTCCAATACGCTTCCTGGTGTAGCATTCCTGTATGCATATTTGCAGGCTAGGGCAACGCTCTCAGAAGCATACCTGCAAAAGCACATTGCTATCAAGATTTGTTCAACCAAAAGACACAGACTGTTATGTCTTCTGCCTTCATGGTTGGGACTTGGGAACCTAGATATCGAGAATTAATATAGCTACACTTTTTGATGGGGTCTTTTTCACTTACAAAGAAGCATGAAAACACAGATGCCCAAAAGGGTTAACAAAGCAGGACGGCAAAGGCACCCAGTAGCCAGATGCTGGTTAATTTTGAATATTGATCTCAATTTTATATCTCCTGCCAGATACCATCTGCAATTATAAGTTATACCGTACCCTAGAGGTAAGACACCCACAATAAGCCCAGCCCCAGCCCCAGCCTAGTTAAACACACGTGCCACCACTAAAGCATCAATGGAGCAGAAATGGAGCGCCTCCAGTGACAACATCAAACAAGCTACACCAGTTATCAGACCAGCACCAACCACTGCACCTCTCCCTCCCTCTCTCTCTCTCACTGTCGATGACACTAGTTGACCACAACAGAAGTCTTAATTCGTAACTTCGTTGACCTGCTGCAGTTGCTTGTGATGGTGATTGTTGTCACTATGTCTGTAGTCTCCACAGCTTAGATCTAGAATTGGCTAAGTGAACACCTTTAAACAATAAAATAAACATTTTGTTTTGTTCATTTTTTTGGGTCTGAAATGTGCGCACAAAGTTGCTGATAAGAATCGAACCCTTAACCTCATGATTGGGGTAAGAGTTCTTTAACCACTTGCGCTAGTTCTTTTGTTTTGTTCATGTCAACATGTCTAAATGTTTATTTCAATTTAATGGATTCTTAATCTGTGCGAAGTAAAACTTCATTTCTGAACAACTTCGGATTACCATCAACCATGCTCCAGGTACCCTAGGGTACCTAATACCAACTGATTTTATTCTGTCCTGATCACCCTGAAGATCTACAATTGCAGATTCTAAACTTTTTAGTGAGAAAACTTGGCCAAGCTAATCCGATCTGAGCAATGATGAATTAGTGAGCTTGGCTTTCAGCGGCTATCTGGCTATCTCACAAGGATTACAATTAAGAATCTACGGAGTCAGCAGACTTACGGATTGGGACAGACTGTGCGGTTTGATTCACATGCTTCCCAGGACTCAATATAATTGGACCAGTTTTCCTGACATAAAGAAAATGGCTACAGATGTAAGAACATGCTCATCATAGTCTGAAATTGCAGATATTAAGAGAAGATCAGGACAAAATAGAGGCAGCATAGTGCTTATTTGAAGCTAGTAGGGCGTAACTATTGCATTAACAAGAACGATGACTTCATGACTTCGGTAAATTTATGGTCATACTTTAAGGTCATAAGAAACTTTTTACTTCCTTTTTGCCAGAAAGAAGCATCTAGATTCAGCTTTTCACTACTAAATCCATCTAGCAGAATAAATTTATTATTTCCCATGAAGATATAGAACAACAGAGGCCAGAAAAGTCTCCACTAAGTCCACCCTAACTTTCACTTAACAGTTCTAGAAACCTCATTTGCAAACTGACATAACCTTTGACACAAAAGAAAAAACAAATAAGCTCTATAAAACAAAAGATGCACTAGAATAAAATGAGGATGAATCAAATCAAAATATCGATTAGGCAAGGAAAAGGAATTGGAGTTTAATATATGTCTCGCATATTTCACTCCTAATCTTTGATCCCAAGCCCGTTTAGGAAACTTTTTGAGAATATGAGTTCAGCCAAAGAAAGAATTTTGATAAAGCCAACAGGCTAGCTACAAATGTACAATTGTAAGAAGAAGAGGCTTCAGTGGGGGTGGGGGTGGGGGTGGGGGTTATGAATCATGTTTTCCAATGACAGAATCACTTGTCAACTTAATAAGCCCATGGAGAGAGACCCCATATTATTGATCTCAACAGCACCGGCCAAAAGAAACTACCATTGACGAGACAATTCCATAGAAGTCATATAACACTGGAAGTAAGATTGAAGGCAGCAGGTATTTAGCAAGTATTGATGAGATAAATCCATAGAAGTCATATAACACTGGAAGTTGATGGCAGCAGGTATTTAGCAAGCTGCAAGATTTCCTGGGGGTAACAGACTCTTGCATGTACGAATATATAAAAGTTAAAAGCTTTTGCTTAAGGAATTGATTGACATCACAAATCAGTAGCCATGTGGGATGTGAATCATAAAACTAAGAGCCCAAGAAAAAAAATTCCATGAGCATCAGTTGACTGTTAGCATAATCAGGACAGCATTAAATTTCACATGAAAAGTCTGATTGCAGAGAGCAAACCACTCATATTGAGGAGAATAGCAGGATAATTGAGTTTTTCCTACTTGAATCACTAGGATGTCTTGTAAGAAGAAATACTTCATCAAAAGATTAAAAACAAAATGCATATATTACTGATGGACTTGAGAGATAGTCAACAAGCAATTATTAACATACAAGTTTATATAGACCATCACTTGGAGAACTAACTAAGAAAATGCTGTAAAATAATGTACCTAAATTGTTTATACAGATAAATATACAAGTACTAGCCAGATCCTTGATATGTGCAGCAAACAGGATCTACGTAATGACGAATGAACACGTGAACTATTGAAACTGGTAGATCCTTCAAGAGTTTCGTTTTTTATGCAGACAACAATTGCAAGAAAGAAAATCCTACCGTAATGTTTTTCTGCATGGCTTCTATCATAGTGCTTAGTTCCGCACCATAGAACCTCTTCAAGGCAGTGTCAATAATCTCTGTGTCCCACACCTGCAAGTGAAGACATGTACTATTAACACTTCATTAAAGGCTAGACCTGCATGAGATAGTCTAGCATTCAAGCTACTGTGGAATGGTCCTAATTATTGCAATATTACCAATGTTAAAGCATTCATATGATACCCAGCGTGTGTCGTCTTCCTACAAATTTGAGTAAGACCCAGCATCACCCACAGAATACTTATCAGATTTCACTCAAAAGAGGTCTAAATCACCATCCTACAGCTTCATGACACTCCCTATAAATTATAAAACACTATAATACGACCCAATTTGTTCCCAAGTTTCCAGAATTTTCATAGTACCCAGCATATCCTCTTGAGTAACGCCACAATTGCATTAAACTGTGAA
Organism: Corrigiola litoralis; assembly: GCA_901111285.1. Classification (NCBI taxonomy): domain Eukaryota; kingdom Viridiplantae; phylum Streptophyta; class Magnoliopsida; order Caryophyllales; family Caryophyllaceae; genus Corrigiola; species Corrigiola litoralis. The sequence goes on from CAAKMY010003295.1 coordinate 28,219, forward strand.
GAAATCATATTATCATAACAATCATATACTGTCATAACTCACAATATAGTAGATTCCCCCCCCCCCCTTTTGCTTCACTAAGTTCTCCCTTTTTTTGGTAACTTTCAAGTTCAGTCCATGCAATAATCGCATAGAAACATACGCCAGACATCAGAAACAAAGAATCTTTCAATTTGTTTTCTTTGTTAGCAAAATGAAAGAGAAAACGTACATGGTGCAAATTAGCCTTCCTGTGATACCAATGAAGATGAATTTTGTTCCCACCAAGATCACCTAGAAAGCCACAATGCAGAGGCTGCAGGCAGGAGAGCACTGTTAACTGAATGTTATCAATATTAATAGCTATTGAGTCAAGCATGCAGTCTATAACCCAAGTCACTAAGCCATGAAGAGAATATAAGACCACCAAGTAGTAAAAATCATAAAGAAAGCATTTTTTTAACTAAATATTCTTTTGAGAAGTATCACACATTATACAGCATGACCAAGCAGGCAATCACCCATTCAATTAGAATGAATTGTTTCCCTGTAACAACCTCTCGCAGAAGAAATTACAATTATTCATACTCCTAAAAAAAGTACACTGTTCTGTGCTTTCCTGATCCTTTGTCTGTTCTCTGTTTGTATTTCCTTTATTTATTCTCAAGTCCATACATGCATACAAAATGCTGACACAGCGCACTAAACAGACATAAAATAAACAACCCAAGAACATCTCATGACAACCTTCCTCCCAAAAAACAGAATGTACCATATAGTTATCAGAAGTTCAGTGGTATCACTTGCAGTAATTCAGCCAGGGAACTCAGGCTGTTAGGTGCATTCAACTATGGATGACAAGAAAAGACAAAAACTTGCTGAGCACACAGATTAATATGAAGGGATTTATTAGATATGCTACTACTAAGATGACATGGATTTTTCGTCTATAACATTGCAGAACTGGGGAAGCATTTATCTTCTTTCAGACTCCAATCTACTCTGTTAAAACTTTTATTTTCCTTTATTTAGCCCTTATCTAAGAAAGAGAAATTAAGGGCGTAATTGGTTATAAATAATTGCAATTACAAACCATTAGGCAAGGTACAGTGGTTGATCCAATGGGTAGCCTGGCTACCCTAATTTTCGGAAACGGGTAGAAAATGGTAGAAAACAATATTATAGTTGTAAAAAGTGGTAGAATATAGTAGAAAACTATAATATGGCTACCCTAATAATTATTTCTTGGATTCGTCACTAGTAAAATCTTTATTACAATGAAACAACTATAAAATCTGTAAAATCTATGAGTAAAAGTGACAATGAAGCAACCATAAAATCTTGATTACATTGTGATTGTCATTACATGCAACCGAAACATGACATAGGTGGAATGAAGGGAAGGGAGGGGAGGCATGATTCCACTTCCCTTTTGTGGTAAATTAGAAAAGGAGGACAGAGCATGAAATTGGAGGAATAAAAATCTGTGTGACTTTTGTTTTTAATCCCTTCAGAAGGGCCAGATCCTGTAGGTCATAGAGCCTTCTTCCTTTCTATGTTGATCCTACTGTATCCCCTTTACATTTCTTCACTCCCTGTCCCTCAAGCAGTAGCACCCCAAGACGAATAATAATCTTCAAAAAAGCAGTAAGTTAGCTGTCAGAAATCTACAACACCCCTCTATTCTTGTCCTCCCCCCCCCCCCGGTACCCGACAGAGGCCCTTTCCATATGCTTATATCCATGTGCCTGGTTCTTATTGTTAGAACTCCAATGCATCGGTATAAACTGCTAATGTCTTAATTCGTGAAGCAAAGGAAGAAACTACCAGCTCAGATTAAGGATCTAAGCTACCCATATGATCAAGGCCTTTTCTTCAACATATTTGCAATAGTGAATACAAGTCTTTGATGGAACTACTCTCACAAAGATTATAGAGCTCCAATGCCGGTTTCATCATCAGTGTTTGATTTTAGTCAATGACTTGCACATATAGTAATAATTTATAAGAGCATAAAGTTAGAACTTTCTTGAAATAACCCAGTTTCAGATTTAAGTCCTCATACTTTCACATGCTAAGTTGAAGAGTTCATGAAAACAGGGGCAAACATCGTTGGTAATAACACTTCCTTACAAAGAAAAGGAAAAAAAATGAATGCGTAGTTTAATCTAGCTGACCGCTAAGAAATATGATAATGTTAAATAACTGTTAAGCTATAGAATCTACAAGATCTGCATGTCTTCCCTAATTTAAAAACCTTAGCCCTGAATAAAAAACATTACCTGATGGACATCTCCAACAAAATGTGACAGAAACATGAGAGCCTCAGTCAAGTTATCTGTGTTCAGTAAATCATTAGTGTCCAATGTCCATCATCCCAGAAGAGGAAAAGAGTAGAACATATTAACGAGCCATACATTTTATTTCTGAAGAGTGACGACAAGCTGACATTAACTGCGCTGTGTAGTTATAGATTGCTCCAGCGACACATCTATTCTTATGGCCAGCAGAATCATGGCAGTCCCCTACAAAATGTAATTTTTAAAGTTGTTGAAATAACAATCATGGTAGAGGACCTAGAGGAATTACACTAAGGTACAGCAGTCCTATTATAACTCAGGATCAAGCCAATTTAATCAGTGAATACGAATCAGTATTTAAAAAAGTTATTATCCAGAGAATTGCAAATGCATAAATTGAATTAGTGAAGAGACGGAAATCAGCAAACTTGCTCGAATAGTCATAATTGCATCTAAAATCTGGGGTATCCACAAAGTGCAGGGCACGACTCCAGTAGTAGTGGGAACGAACTTCAAACAAATCCGGCCAAGAGCAAACAGCAGCTAACTCCCCTTCAGCAGACTCTGGAAGCAATTCTTTCACAGCAGCCAAGGCGTCTTGAGAAAGATACCCCTGAAACATGACTTACATGTCACAACCCTACATAGTAACATAGAAGTCAACTACCAATGTTTATAAGTTTTTGTGTTCGAGAAAAGGAGTTAAGAATAATCCGTGAAAATACAACAACAATGAAAAGTATAGATGTGTGCAAGGGGAATTCTTCCAAAGGATCCATAGCTGGGGGAGTATAGGCTGCATGGTGTCATACACGCACATATTATGCTAAATCAGTCTCCACTTCAAAGGAGTTACAGATAATGCGAAAGTAAAACTAAAACAACCAATTGCTTGTTAAAGGACAAGCATTAGAAATGAGTGCCATGCTGCCATCATTATCTTGCCTGAAACTGCAATGAGAAAGCCAAAAATAGACAAGAACCGTCGACTTAACTGGTCTGCATGCCTCAAACTAAATGGTAAACAGAAAACCATGTACAAACTGTTCAACAAAAGTAAAACAATTTGTTCCACCCTATTCCTCTACAAAGTTGATCACAGAAACTGTAGTTTCTTGACAATATTTTCAAGTCTTCGGGCCATCGGTAGAGAAGAAAAACAACTCACCCTACACACAATCCTGTCAGATCATATGCCTATCTTAGAGAACTGTACACCATACAAACAATGTGTTCTCCTCAGACTGCTCATCAGTCAAGCAAATAAAAGCGACATGTTTGAGAACCAAAAGCATGCCCCGAGCAAGGTCTCCCATTTCATCTCTTCCTACATTCTTTTATAGCCTTCAGCAGGTTTTTGTACACTATATAGCCCATATAATCAGTGCCAGAGGGAGAAGGTACCAAAGAATAGCAACTACACACCAACTTTTGATATAAAAAATGGTAAAGTAAGGTAGAAAAATGGTAGAAAACAATTAGGAAAAAGGAAAAAAGAAGGTAGAAAATTATATCCGCTACCGCATATAATGCTTCCTTACTCAAAAATTCAACTTCTTGTCAGTGAGTCTATCAAGTTAAAAATATCTGAGTTAAACCAACTGTGAGTATGCTCAGACAAGACTCAAGAGACAGCAAACTCTTGACCAAATTTACCACACATTTAAACTTAATGGCTACAAAATGAATGAAGCTAGTAAAGCCCAACCCTCAATGAGTTCTTGGCTCAAGCTTGCTAACAAGACATTTTCAACCAAAGTTGGTTGGTGTGAGTGATGAGGACTCTCATCCCTTAAACAAGTGGTCTGGGGTTCGAATCCTAACTCTTGGGAATGGAGTAGCCAAACTTGGGAGGGGCTACCTATTGCCTTCAGTACCCCAAAGGATACTATCCCTAAACTCGGTGGGGATACTCCTAATACACCCAAAAAAAAAAAAAGGACATCTTCAACACTATAGAGATATGAATTCATGTAAATTCCTCAAGTCCCTAATAAGTGCAAGTCAAAGCACTCAAGCATGCATTAAAACAATCAACCAAACTTATTTATATTACAAAACAGTGTAGTAATGATCCTCACCAATGAAAACTAGCAAAAAAGCACAATTCTTTGAAATTTCCTACTTTAAAAACAATGAGGATGAGTCACAGTATTATACCTCAGCTATTTTACATGTTATATAGTGTCCATGTTGTCCCCAAGCAATAACCTCAGTAAGCAACTGAATAAGCACAACTCCAACTCCTAACACCAATAATTGCTTCATATACCCCATGCCTCCAATCACCTACATACACATCAATATGATCATTTGAAATATTAGCAAAAAAGTAAATAATACCCATTTTAAACAAGGCAAAAGGGTATCTAAAAATCCACAATTCTCACCTATTCTTGTAGTATCATGCAGGATTGAAAAAGGTCAGTTTTTAATATCCAGTTGATCAAATACCCCTAGGAAATGGTGGGTGAATTGATTGTTGATTATTGTTTAACTAAAGTTGCTAGTGAACCAAAAACATACCAACATAAGTGATTGTGAAGCTAAGTTGTATTGTTGTTGAAATGGTAGACAAAAGCATAAGAAGTTACAAATGTAAGTCAAAAGTTTGATGTAACAGTGACAAAACATAAGTATAAGATAAAGAGTATCTAAAAGCTAATGAAATGATTGTTTTTGGGGTTTTAAGTGACATCGTGGGGAAATTAAGTACATCGTGGCCTCGTGGAAAAATGAAAGATGGAGATGCCCTTGCAATGCAAGAGGTGCAACACAAATTCTTAGAATGGACCCTCGAGCTAACGTTAGAAAGTTTTTCTGAAAAAACAACCTCATGGTCCATGACGTAGCTTTGAGCCCTATGACTGCGTCACTGGTTATGAGGCAGGCCAATTTTGGCATGTCTCCTATTTTGGTTCAGGCTTGGTCCAACGTTTCGTTTTTGATTATTTTCTGATTTTATGTCTTGGAATGTGACATAACCTGAATTGGTGTCTTGGGTCTGTGGAGTGCAGACTCAACCCAATAAAAGCTTAATATATTATTTCTAATATATTTATGGCATATTTAATCAAATGCGGCTAAAAATGGAAATGTGGTTATAAATGGAAATGTGGTTATAAATGGAAATGTGACTTGAATTAACTAACTTAGATCGTCGCTCAATCGCTATTCCAAGAAACCAAGGTTGTCTTGGCTCATTACTCCGTGTAGGATTCATCATTAGGCATTTAAGACAATGTGACACATTGGGGTGTGTACAAAAAGCTAATTGGGTTAGCATGATTCCGTCTATTTTTATCATAAAAGTAAAAGTCTTTCCTAATATTTTTTGAAGGTGAAAGTCTTTTTGGTTTTAGGTCAAACAATCAAATCTTTTTAATGACAAAAAAAATCTATTCGATGACAGTGGTAGTAGTGTTATAATTTTGTATGGAACGGGATCGAAGAAATTTTTTTTGTCTTATTTTATTCAACTCCCGACTATGAGATGCTTAAAGTGGGATGTGTAGTATGAGATGTAAACATGTATTTGCAAAACTTGCGTTATTTTTTATGTTGTTTGTCCGGACACACAAAGGCCCATATTTATAGTACAAAGCTTCAAAGGATGCGTATGTTTAACGCACACACAATCGAACCTAACTAGTAACATAATCATCTAGTTATCGCATCAGCATGCAAATCAATGCAATCATATAAGATTACAACTAAAGGAATATTTGTCTAAAACTAGAGTTGGCCACTGGTTGGTGGACCCCGCCCTAGCCCCGATCAGCTTGGAGGCCTTGGTAAATATTTTGCATCTTTTACGCAATTCACCTCAAGCTTGATCTGGGCCGGATCAATCCTGAATTTAATAAAATTGAAAATCTCAACCTAGATCTATGAAAGGGATTGAAGATAAGATGTCACGCAGAACATAGTGTATTCACCCTAGTAAAGTTTGCCCTTGAACATTGATATGATGAGGGACAACATAGCGAAACTTGTTGATCAATTCTCCTTACAAAGTTCCAATTGTTATACAAAACCACATTATTGTTTTTATCCACATGGAACACGAAAAATACAATAAATTACAAAGAATTAAGAAGGTTCTAGTGTATAATGCGTTTATTACCTTGAACTAAAGTCACCAATCAGGTTAGTTGAGTTAGTTTTGAGTCAGGTGGAGTTCGGAACCACATTGGACATGACCACCTTTGAGTCAGTTTGGGTTTGATTATGATTTTATATGGTGATTTATTCTTTCTAATCGAGCTAGGTCGATTCGGGTTTTGTTTATGTTGTATTGAGTTCGGTCACATCGAGTCATTTATTCTTTCAGGTTCTAATAGATTTGGTTTGCGTCGGGTCATTACCTGATTTTCAATAAGCATCATCTATGATTCTATCTATTCATCCTCATGCGGTCGGTTAGGTCAAGATTCACGTTGAATCAGTTTTGGGTCAACTCAAGTATGTTTCATGTTCTAAACTTATTAACTATATAGAGTTTCCGTTAAATCAAGTATGATCTAATCAATTCATCTTTATTGGGTCGGTTTGGTTCATGATTCAAGTTGAATCAGTTTTTGATCAACTCAAATATGTTACATGTTCAAACCTTTCCTACTATTACCCCTTTTCTATCAAATATCGGTCGAGTCAATTTCGAATAGTACTTTTCTCGGGCTTTATCAAGTCGGATTTTACGCAGTTCGTGTCGGGTCAACTTTACGAGCTATACCTGTAAAAAATCTAAAACATCGCACGTTTCAATTTATAAATTTATAAATTGGAATTTTCTCTAAACTACCCTTACTACATAACAAAATATCAAAATACCCCCGTGTTTGTTCGAAAAAGCAAAAAACTCAAGTGTCCAATTCCAATATCATCTCATCTTTCTCATCTCCTTCAACTTTGTTCGCACATAATTCTCCTCTCTAAATCTCAACTTACCCAATAAGGAAACTGCCAACTCGTCTTCACTCACCTGGGTAACTTTTCTCTCTGTTAAATTTTATTTACCCCCTTTGTCTTTTTATTTTTCCTTTATTTTTATGCACTTTTCTCTGTAAACATTTTGCTTTATGATCTGTAGCTCTAAACCTTACCATTTTGTTGTTATAATATATCTGTGATCTTGGTAATTATTTTTTTTAATGCCAAAGATCCCGAATTTGCGTAGATTGATTGTTGGTTATTCGTTGAGTTGCCCACTATGTGTTGAAATTGGTTGATGTTTTGATTATTGATTCGATTTTTGATTGTGCCAAGTCGGCGTAAATTGGGTTCTCTCTCATGGTTGATGATTCGTCGTTGACATTGATTTAAGTCATTTTAGGGTAGTTTGGTATTGTTAAGCTAAGTGCCGCAATTGTTGGTGCAATGTTGTTCGGAACACATGATTATTTGGTCAATATCTGATAGTTGATTCGAGTATTGAACTATTGATTGTGCAAGGTCGGCGTAAATTGGGTTTTATCTAATTGATGATTCATTGTTGACATTGATTTAAGTCTTTCTAGGGTAGTTTGGTATTGTTAAGCTAAGTGCCGTGATTGTTGGTGCAATGTTGTTTTGAACACATGATTCTGGTTATGCATCGAATTTTGGTCAGTATTTGATATTTGATTCGAGTATTGGTTGTGCAAAGTCGGTGTAAATTGGGTTTTGTTTAATTGATGATTCATTGTTGACATTGATTTAAGTCATTCTAGGGTAGTTTGGTATTGTATAGTAAAGTGTCGCAATTGCTGGTGCAATGTTGTTTGGAACACATGATTTCGATTATGCATTGAAATTGGTCGATATTTGACTCCATTAGTGATCGCGCGAAGTTGCGTGATTTAGATTATGCTTTATGGTTGATTCATCCTTGACGTCGGGATTTATGTCTTTTTAGGGTAGTTTGATGTTGTGAAGTTATGTGCCGCAATTGTTGGTGCAATGTCATTTCAAACACATGATTTTGATCATGCTAGGAACTAGTTACATCGTTTTTTATGTCGGACAGGATGATCTTTTTGTTATGATTAATATTTTCTTCGGTTTAAATATAAGGATTGCTGAATTTGTGCCGCGAATTGGCGCTATTGTTGTTGAATTTTCTTGTGGAAGATTGTTGCGCAACCTAAGGACTGTTGAATTTGCAAATGCTAGGAAGTATGTAGAATCGTAACAAGAGAGTCTTGGCTTAGTGGTAGAAGACTCGGATTTCATGTACATTAGCTCACACGTTCGTTGTCCATTCAGACCCTCCCCGTTGTAGTAGTTGTACTTTAGGTCTTGTGCACTTACGCTGTTAGATGATGTTATCATGTGTATAAAAGGTTCACATTTTTTGTCTCGGAGATTATTTCTTCGAGAACTTGTTACCAATTTTGTTTTGCAATCGGTTTCCTTTGATACATTGATATACCTCATTAAACCAAAAACAATCTATAGGTCTATTGGAAACAAACTCTCTAATTATGGGGTAAGGCTGTGTATCTATGGACATCTCTGAAGTGGCCATATTGGGGGGTTGTTAATAATCGATTTCGTCTGATCTCATGTTTGCCTTTGGTGGTATGGGCTGTGGTGTTTTGTTTTCACATAACATGATTTAGTAAACTTGCTATTGGTCTTCTGTTCTAATGTCTGATTGCATCTTTAAGGAATTAGATGTTGTAGCTTGCCTTTTTGGTGATATGGCGTACTTATGTGATTTGGTCTATGTTTTTCAGGTAGTGAAACATGTACAATAATGTGGGACCTCAGCCTGGTGGGCAGCAACAACCATTTCTGAACCATATGGGACCTCAGCCTGGTGGGCAGCAACAGCCATTTATTAACCCTGGAGGGCCTCAAGCACCCTTTCCTAACCAAGCTAGTCCATTTGGGAATCCGTTCTATGGGCCTGGTTCGGGGTTGATTCGCAGTGGGTTGAGCGCATATGGAGAGAAAATTTTAGGATCAAGCTCCGAGTATGTGCAAAGCAATGTGAGTATTGTTCTGGCATCTCAAATTTATTTCTGATAGAAATTGCTTTCCCATCTTCGTGACACATGTGTTTCATTAAGGCGTTTTAGGGTTTAGGGTTTAGACTTTAGGGTATGTTGGTTTTGGCTTTCTTTTGTGGAATATGTTTAGACAATGTTACTGGTATAGGAGACATTTTATGTCTGTAGATTAATCCATAACCAAGGAGCTAATTCGTTCAGAACTCAGTAGCTAGAAGGTCATGTTAGGAAGTTCCGGGATAACTCGACTAACATCTCAGAGTTCCTTTGTATGTTATTTGATGCTACCCCCTGTTCTTTCTTCATTTTTAAACCATACTTAGTGTTAAAATATAGTTACCTTTGAATCATCTCTCTGCAAGTTTTGGTAATCTTCACTGGGAGCCCTCTATCTACCAATGGCTTCGTCAACAGAGCGAATTATGGAAAGGAGGGCTGGGGCGAGGGGTTGTCTGAGTGTTTGCTATTCTCTATTTATAACTCTGTCTCTATGAAGCCGATATATGCCATCCATGTTGTACTGTGTAGAGGAAGTTTATCAAGTTTTGGTTCATTTAATCGGCTTTGCTTTGACGTAAGAGTACTTTTATCAAGTACTGAAACTATCTCGGCTAGCGGCATTTGGAATTTGGATGCTTCATTTTCACTTTATACCCATCTGCCTGCTTAATCAGAGCCTCTTAGATATCTTGTTTGGTTGTCTGAAGTTGGTTGGACTGTATATGGTTGTATAATTCCATGGTCGGGTTGATTCTGATGGAGTTTGTTCTTTAGAGGTGATGTCTGTTTTTTCTTTAGTTGGTGCTGTTATTCATTTACAGTTGATGCGTTACTTCTTTTGGTTTTTCTCAAGAGGAGTGTTCATTTAGTCGTGGACGATGAGGGTGTGATTTCTTGTCTGGTTCTAGAGAACTTAAGGCTGGTGTTGATGATCATCCAGTATCATTAAAGTCAGAATGTTGGTTTTTCCTTTGACTCCTGCCCTTCCATTCCCTCATTAGTTGAATGTTCATCTCTGATTGGCTCGAGTATTTAGATTTGATAGTTATTCAAACGAAGGGTTTGGAGTGGTTTTGCCATAGACTAAAGACCTCAAGTATTGTGGTCATGATTTCAAGGTACTATAGGATGTTTGTTCCCCTCTGTCCCCTGCATGAACAGCAGTCTTCAAAGTGCAATCTTATACCTGTGAGGGAAGCGGAAGAGAATTGTTTAATGAGCCAACTAGATAAGACGAAGTCTAGGTAAGATTTGTCTCCTGTGGTGGGTGATCAATTGGATGCTGGTGTAGTAAGCCATTTTGCCTTTATAGATGGGATATTACCAAGAAAAAGAAGGCAATATCTTGCTGGCTCAGCTGTGTGGTATAAATTATCTTCCTGGTAGTTTAGATAAATAAGATATGAAGGCAATGTCTTGCTGGCTCAGATTTTGGTGTAAAGTATCTCCTCTGAAGTTTAGTTAAACAAAATCGAAAGGATGATGCTATGCTAGAGGCATCTGCTAGGTCTTTTTCTTATCTTATAAAAAATTAAAATAAAGGGTGGTGCTATTCTGGAGGCATTCCCTAGATCTTTTATTTGTCTTATAAAGAAAAGAAAACCCAACATAGAAAGGGAGGTTCTTCGATTTGGCAATGGGTGTGCAACATGTATGAAGTGCTTGGCATCCCTATGCACTATCTAGTTTAAGCAATTTAGGATTGGTATCAAAACAAGCTGTCAAAAAACACTTAGGAAGATGGGTTAATGCAATTCATTTTGGGGTAACCGATCAAAACACTTAGGCTACGTTTGATTGGGTGTAATCAACTTCGTAATGTAATCGGGGTTTTCTAGTTCAAGAAGAATTGAAAATGGAGGGGATGGTGGAGCCTAATATGGAAGGGATGAGTTTGATTACCTCCATCTATGTAATGGTAATTACATAGGTTTTGGTATTCTTTGACCATTACATGAGTTTGTACTATAAGAGCTCTTAGCTTGTAATGGAGATTGCAACTCCACCCTCTCTCTCCTAAT
>CAAKMY010003296.1:0-11160 GCA_901111285.1 Corrigiola litoralis
CCCTTCTAATACGAGTCACCTTCATTTCACCACCACCACCCTCCTTCCACCACGACCCACCCGCATTCCATCACTACCCACCCCCTTCAAACACTATCACCCCTATTGCAACACCACCCACCCACCTTCCCAACACCACCCATTGTCATTCCACCACCACCCACCGTTCGTCTACCGGCAATAATAACCCCTGTCGCCGAAAATGTTCGCCGGACACCGTTGAGGTGGTGGCCGTCAAAGAAGGGTGGTGGTGGATCAAAACAAGAGGTGTGAGGGTGGGTGGGTGTGGTTTTCGTGTTTTGGCGAGGTGGGGTAAATTATAAGGTAGTCCCGGGACTACCTTAAACTAGGTAGTCCCAGTGGCGTTTTCGTAAATAAGCTAAACATCAGGGGCAAAAACGTCAACAAGCGCTCTAATATAAATAACTAAACAACACCTAAACTCCTCCATATTTCCCCACTCCCTTCACTCCATCAAGCGTTTTCTTCCTTGCTTTCTCCTCCTTCCTATTTCTTTCTTTCTCATCCTTTTATCAAATCAATTATAACTGGTTTTGTTCATCAATGGTGACAAGGAATGACAACGAGGACTAGATACATCACATATCTTTCATTCTCTCTCTCTCCTTCCATTTTTTCCCTATTTTTTTTATAGATCTTTAATATTACTAGTGATTTTTGGATTTTCGAATAAATAACAACATTTTCGACTTTGAATTAGTTTGTGGGGAGTATATGTTGTTCATGTATTTTTTTTAATTTATGTTGTTTATTGTGTTTTTTCGGTGTTTTTGGGGGTGGATTGGGTTTTTTTTTGGTTGGTTTTGGTTGTTTAAGGTGGTTTATGGTGTCGATCGGTGGTTTTGGTGGTTAGGTGGTGTTATTCGATTGTTTCTGGTGGTTAGGTTTTCTTGGCTAAGGTGGCGGCGGTGGCGGCGGCATAAGGGCGAGGGCATGGAAGTTAGGGTTGCTAGGTTTAGGTGGGGTGAGAGTAGGTGGTTAGGGTTTCTAGGTTCAATATTTTGGATATTAAAATTTAAAAATTTGTTATGTATATTTTTGATGTATATTAGTTATTTTTGTGATGTTTATCGTTTATATTTATTATGTACATTGCTAATATTTTTGATGTACATCGTGCAATATTCTTATGCACATTGTTTTGTTTTCGATATTGCCATTTTTGTGGACATTGGTATAAATATTTATGGATATTGCCGGTAACTAAAATAATAATGAAATATTTTTATCTTGACTTGAGAAATTATTGGACCTTAATATATCTTTTGGATGTTTTGGTATTAACAATACCATTACTTTTATTTGTAACATAATATTGATTCTAGTGCAAATGAATGGTTAAAGAAACAAAAAGTAAAAGAAAGAATATAGAAAAACCGCGCGCAGAGGGAATCTAACTCATGACCTCGTTGAGTACCCGGGAATCCAATAATGTCAACAACCAACTGAGCTGGGATACATTAGTGAACAATATGCGCGCTTGCAGAAATAAGTAAGGTGCGCGTGTTTGGGTTAGGTCTACCTAAAACTAGGTAGTCCTGGGACTACCTTATACTCTTTGGCGAGGTGGGGGCATAGGTGGGGCAAGGGACTACGGGGTGAGCTTAGAAGGGAGAGGGGAAAAAGGGGAGGAAAACAAAACTTGTGAGGGCAAAATTGGAATAAAAGGCCTGATTTCACTTAAAGGTACTGATTTGCTATGACTTTCGTCATATAAGGTACTTTTTTATAACAAACAATATAAAAGGTACTAAGTTGCAAAAAACTGAACATATAAGTTACCTTTTCGCAGTTTTTCCTAAAAATAATTAATCTTTTACTCTAAAATATCTATTTTATATTTTAAGACCTTTACTTTTTAATTTAAAACCTTAACCTTTTATATTAAAATGCCAATTTTGTATTCTAAAATCTCTAATTTTTATAATAAAAGATCAATCGTTTACTTTAAAAATATCTATCTTTTATGTTAATGTTTAACCTTATATAATAAAAGTTTAATCTGTCACTTTTCAAAACCTTTGTTGTGTGGGTGGGTTAACCATTTATGTGAGCCATCTCACCAAGTGTTGTTTATTACGGAGTACCATTAGTAATTAGTAACATGATCTTCTCAGGGCAGAGCGCGTGTTAGCTCGCAGGGAATGCCACGCATACATAGTAAGTATGGGCGTGGCGAAGAAAAGAGCAGGGTGAGCATTACATGATGTATGTGGACTTTGCAGTTTTGCATGACTGATCACTTGGTGTAAAGGGTATCCGTTAACAACAAGAAACAGAATGGCGGGGAATGGCGAGAAAGAGAGGGAAGGAAGAGGAAGGGAGGAAGAGAAGGAGGAGGAGGAAATGATAGTAGCAGGGGACAGGATCAAACTAAAGAGGGTGCCGCACCTGAGTGATTACATTGCACCGTCGGAGCTAAACACAGTGACGAATCCATTAGAGAGAAACCCGTACTACCACCCCAGGGAGGGCTTCTACCTTTCCCCCGACTCAGACATCGTCCTGCGCCAGGTCCTCTACGATCTCTCAGGCACCTACCACTCCGACTCCCCTGTAGCCTACTTGCGCTCGGGCCCCCGCAAGGGAGTGTACTTCGAGCCTGACCAAGTCAAGGCGGCCATCGTCACGTGCGGGGGACTGTGCCCTGGTATGAACACGGTCATCAGGGAGCTCGTGGTTGGCCTCTCAGACCTCTATGGGGTCCGCCAGATATTCGGCATCCGGTCCGGCTACAGGGGATTCTACTCCTCCCTCCCACCCATCCTCCTCACCACCAAGATGGTCCACAATTGGCATAAGAGGGGCGGCACTGTCCTTGCGACTTCCCGCGGCGGCTTTGATCTTTCCAGCATCGTCGACTCCATTCAACGTCACGCCTTCAACCAGGTTAACTTCCTTCTCCATTATTTAATGTCTTACAGTAAGCAAATTAAGCTATATAGCGCTATGCAAGCAGGGGCGGATACAGGCATATGCTACGGTGCTACCCCATTTTTATAGAATTTGGTATAAATAAGGTATAGAAAAGGGTTGAGAAGGGTAAAAGATGATAGAAAATGGTAGATTGTTCTCCAACGTACATGGGCATTAAGGCGGCTTTGAGTAAGATTACGTTGTTCTATATATGGCCAGGTTTACATTATTGGCGGAGACGGCACTATGCGAGGTGCTGTGAAGATATATGAAGAGATACGCCGGCGCAATCTGAAGGTCGTCGTTGCAGGAATACCGAAAACGGTGGACAACGACGTGGGGATCATAGACCAATCGTTTGGGTTCCAGACAGCGGTGGAAACGGCCCAGCAAGCAATCAGCGCAGCGCACGTGGAGGCAGAGAGTGCGGTGAACGGCATTGGACTGGTGAAGCTAATGGGAAGAAGCACTGGGCACATTGCGCTGCATGCAACCTTAAGCAGCCGTGATGTCGATTGTTGTTTGATCCCTGAAAATGATTTCTTTCTACAAGGCAAGGGAGGGCTCTTTGAGTTTCTCGAAAGACAGCTAAAAGAAAACGGGCATGCGGTGGTAGTTGTTGCTGAGGGCGCAGGGCAGGATCTGATACCAAGAAGCGAAGAGCAACTGAAGCAGCGTGATGAATCTGGCAACCCTGTTTTCTTGGATGTCGGGTCATGGTTGAAGTCAGAACTTAATGCCTGGTGGAAGAGGGACCATCCAGGGGAGCTGGTGACGGTCAAGTACATAGATCCAACGTATATGATACGTGCAGTACCTGCAAATGCAACTGATAACTTGTATTGCACCCTTCTAGCACACTCAGCAATTCATGGGGCGATGGCGGGCTTTACTGGATTTGTTGCTGGCCGTGTCAGTGGCAACTATGCCTACATTCCATTGAAGGAGGTAGCTCAGGCCAAGAATGTGGTTAACACAAAGGATCATCAGTGGGCATGGGTCAGGTCAATCACAAATCAACCAGATTTTCAGAACAACTGAACATTTCTCACAAACTTATATGTCAGTTCCTTCAGTTCTGGTATAGCATGTATTTTGTGTGTTTTGCAATTCGAATATAAATTGTAAGACAAACTATCTATCAGATCGAATGTCGTTATATCGTTATACTCCTGTAGGCTTTTGTTTCGCTACTGCTCCACAATTACGTTTCTTGGGACAGGAGTGCAGGCATAAATTCTACTACTAAATACAGTACGTAGTAGTGTCTGTTGTATACTAAGTATGGTGACGCTTAGCAACAGAATAGTCCAAACACTCGCTCTTCGATTCTTTCCAGTCTCACTGTAATACAGAGCCACAAAGGTCAATCCTTTCGACCTGTACATGCCTTGGAATATTACATTTTCCTTTTTGTTGGATAGTGACAAATTACTGTCGTTTCTTTTGTTCTGAAGTGAAATTTTGGTTGGTGGTGACTTAATCTATCGGTTTTGTATCAATCCAGTGTGCCTCTTTCTACTTATCATAATAGATGTGGTATCATAATAGATATGGTGAAAATGGAGAAAATGATATGATGTGGATGGTCCTGAATTCCTGATGTGGTGAGTGATTATATGCTCACGCCCTGCAAATGGGAGGGAACTCTTTGTATAAGCACTAGGCGGGGTAAGTTGGGACTTGGGAGATACAGTTAGAAAATACGCTAAGGCTGTTAAGACTATTTGTATTGTACAGAGTATCACCAATACACCATATGAAAGGGACAGTGGGCTCATCAGCTCATGCCTAGGGACTTGGCTATCGTCCTATACTCCTATATCATTAAACCAAGGAATTTTTTCTATAACCAAGGAACTTTGGGTTTCGATTTTCAAATTTTGAAGACACTTTTGGAAGAGTTTTAGCTTCTATGGAGATGAAGATGAAATGAGAATTTCTTTTTCCACTTTCTTTAAATGAAGTTTCGGTGTCGATTGCGGTGCACAAATACAGTTTTTTAAGGGTGAATTTTTTATTTGCATAAAAATATGATAATGCATATTTCTGGGGGTCCCAAGATTAACCGACTATTTAGATTTTTTTTATATCGGATGTGTAGTACATATTTCACGAATAATATCTGGGACATATGATATGCAATTCTTTTGCTATATTTGTAGTGTCATAGGTCATCATAAAAAATGAAAAAGCATGATGTACGGATAATATAGATATGTATAACATAAATAGATCATCAAGTCTTATATGAGATTGTCACTTTTTAAATTAAATTTAAACAATTTTAATATAATCATTTTTGGACTTAAGGTGATAGTTTTTTTAGGGTATTTTCTCTATAGTAGCCCATTGATTTAGCGTAAAAAAACCCAAAATACCTCTATATTTTTCGTAAAATCTACAATGCCCGGACTGTTTAGAAAAAAAAAAAAAAGAAAAAAACAAGTGGTCACTTTTGGTAATTTGTAATGGTAAAGTAGTTGAGTGGTGTTAAGCATTGAGTAGAGAGAAGAAGATTGAAAGGAAAGGAGTGTGGGTTGGTAAGTTGGCAGTGAAAATCAATCTTGTCCATAGAAAAAAGGAAAGGGATGAAGGTAGTAGCAGCGTCAGTAGTAGTAGTAGTATTGATGGTAATAGTAAAAGTAAAGGAAGGAGAAGCGGGCATAGGAGTGAACTGGGGCACCATGTCCCACCACAGAATGTCGGCCAGGACGGTGGTGGATCTGTTGAAGCGGAACAAGATCTCCAAAGTGAAGCTCTTCGATGCGGACCCCGAGGTGGTCTCCGCCCTCCGGGGCACCGGCATCCAGCTCATGCTCGGCATCCCCAACGACTTCCTCTCCCTCCTCTCCTCCTCCCCTTCCGCCGCCGATCTCTGGGTCCGCCGCAACCTCACTGCCTACCTAGAAGCTCAACCCGCAGCCGACATCAGGTATGTAGCAGTGGGGAATGAGCCCTTCCTATCCACTTACGCTGCCCAATACCAGTCTTATGTTGTGCCCGCATTGCTCAACCTGCACCACTCTCTCGTCAAAGCTAATCTCGCTCCCACCGTCAAGCTTGTGGTTCCTTGCAACGCCGATGCCTACGAGTCTTCTCTCCCTTCTCAAGGGGCTTTTCGCGCTGACCTCACCCAGATCATCACTCAGCTTGCTTCCTTCCTCGACGCCAATGCTTCCCCCTTTGTCGTCAACATCTACCCCTTCCTCAGCCTCTATGGCAACGCAGATTTCCCTCAAGACTATGCCTTCTTTGGAGGGACTAATCACCCCCTCATGGACGGACCAAATGTCTACTACAATGCCTTTGATGGAAACTACGACACTTTAGTGGCTGCGCTTAACAGAATCGGCTACGGCCAGTTGCCTATAGTTATCGGAGAGGTGGGTTGGCCTACCGATGGAGCCATCGCTGCCAATCTCACTGCTGCAAGGGCTTTTAATCAAGGCCTTATAAATCATGTCCTCACCAACAAAGGAACTCCCTTGAGGCCAGGAGCCCCTCCACTCGACATTTATCTTTTCGGCCTTCTTGACGAGGGTGCCAAGAGCACATTGCCTGGGAACTTTGAAAGGCATTGGGGTATTTTCTCTTTTGATGGACAGGCCAAGTATGCCTTAAACCTTGGTTTAGGCAACAGCTTCTTGAAGAATGCAGTCAATGTTCGGTATCTCCCTGCCAGATGGTGCGTCGCCAACCCATCAAAGGACCTCTCCAGTGTGGCGAATCATCTTAAACTTGCTTGCACCCTTGCTGACTGTACCACTCTAAATTATGGTGGTTCCTGCAATGCAATTGGGTTAAAGGGGAATGTATCTTATGCATTCAATAGCTACTACCAGCAGCAGAAGCAAGATGCACAGAGCTGCGAGTTTGATGGGCTTGGTATGGTTACATTCCTCGATCCTTCAATTGGAGAATGTCGATTTCTTGTTGGTGTCTCAGACTACGATTCTTCGGCATCAAGCTCTACATTGTACGGTAGATGGTTGATTATCTGGACATTTTTTTTAGTAGAGGCCATTGTTGTTCTACTCTAGGCTGTACGTAGAAGATGAGTTTCCACAAGAGGGTTATCCTTTTTCCTTTACGAGGCTCTCTTGTCTGGACAGAATATGGGGTCTTCTGCATAGCAAATACAACACTGTAGGCGTTTCTTTAGGTTAGATGGTGCACTGGTGATCTAAGGTGCAGCTATTAGTTGACCCCTATGAATTGAAATATCTGAGTAACGCAATGCTGCAATCCTTTCAGCCTAATATATGTAAATATACACTTTGTATCACTCTATTCCGATATCTCATGAGTTTTTAGTTGTACTGTAACACATTAGCATCTTCTAGTTTGTTAGACTTGTCTTGCAGGCTGCACGCATAATTTGTCACATACGCAATTAATTGAAGCAAAAGAAGAGCAAATTGAATGAACATGAAATATATATAAAGTACTGTCATATTGTCACTGGGAACAAGAACATGATCACATGGCAGTACAAATGCAGGTGAATTAAGAGAAGAAACGGAGTGAGACACATGACTGAAATGTACAATCTGGTGGGCAATGTGATTGCAAGCTCAAAGCAGCGACTCAGTAGAATCAGTAGTAGGGTGTGCAAGAGCAGGGACTGAGCTGAGGTAGAAAATGAAGGTGGAAGAGGGGGACAAGGGAAAGGAGTCATCAGCAAAAAAGCCATCAGCACGCTTGTTGGAATAGCCGGGGTAGTCATCCTTGCGGAAGGGATGCTTGTGGAGGAAGGCCAGCTCAATCTTAGCAGCCTTACTGACCAAATCCCAATGGCTATAAGGGTGTCCTTCCTTGTGGCTCACATGTATCTGCCCTGCTGGCCTTAGCAGCATTTTCGCGTTCTTGAGGAACCCTTTAACCAGCTGCTTGTTCAGCCTAGTAGTAATACGAGTAATATTTGATTAATTAAACCACCTAACATAGAAACTGATAGCTAACCAGTGAATGGAATTGGTAGATAGTAGTAAAAAAAATAAAATAAAAAAATTAACAGCATTGACTGACTTGATCTGGCACAAGCTGTCCTCGGGAAAGAGAAAGCCGACATGGGGGAAATTGTAGACTATGCGATCAAACCTCTGAGTAGAGAGGAAGAAGTGTTGACTCATCTGGGTGGCGTCTACCCCGTGTAACACTATGCAACCCCTGTCTTCCAACTCCCTCACGTTCTCCACTCCATTCTTGTACTTCTTTCCCAACATCTCTGACCATCATCATGCAAAGAATAATTAATCACTTAAAACAATATTTGGAGTAAGTATTCATTAGTTAGTAATGCTAGTAATTAACCATGTTCATAAAGACAACATAAAGACATTAACTTGAATAAAGTCAATCAATATTTTGCAGTACCAGTGAAAAGATTCTAGTACAACAGAGTAGATGAGACTACTACAGTATTTTGTATGTTCAAGGCAATGATATCTAATAGAAGAACTTAAAGAGTACATGCAGAAGGAAAAGGAAAGTACAATACCAAGAGAATCAAGAGAAGTGGCCACCATATTGAAGGCGGACCCGAAAGCTCTGGCTAAAGAGAGGGAAAACGAAAAGTCACCCTCACCCACCAACAGTATCTTCTGCCTTGACCCATAATGCTTTATCCATTTCTCTACTTTTCCTTCTCCCTCCCCTTCTTCTTCCTCTGAATCAATTTCATCATCTCCTGCTTCTTCTTCTTCTTCTTCTGCTTCTTTTTCTCTAATCTTGGCAATGGGAAGCATGATGTAAAATCACGAGCCCTCACATATAGACGGGTACTAATGTACTATGCTATTGTGGTAAACTAGTGATAGTGTGAAAACTGAAAACTACAAATGCATAGTATCATTTGTGGCGCAATTCTACCCCATGAGAGTATTAAAAAGGAGAAAAAAGAAGCGACGAACAAGGTTAGATTAGAGTGCAAAAGAAGAGCATTAATTGTTGAACCAATCTCTTTTTGCGGTGTACTTAAAACCGGAGTGGTGGTTCAGTTTACTCCTTGCTTATCAACGTTTTACATTTTTCATCTTACCCATGAGTAATGTTACAGGGAGATATCACACTTCACACCGACCTTAAAATGTTTGCATTTTGGTCAACCCGAGATTATTAATGTTTGAAGTGCCTGCCTTTAGGTAAACTAACTGGTCATGTGTCCAGAATATATGTTAGTTTGAATACACCATCAATGTGCTGCTTACTACAAGAGTTTAAAGGGCTTCCATCTCCTCTATGCTTGTTTCTTCAGCCTCATCACATACCATTACTGTTTACTTCCTGAACACCATCTAATCCGTCAACTTACTACATAACACAAGTCCATAAATTACTGACTTGTAAGTGATATCCTAGAGGGTTCCTTGTCCCTCAGCAATGCCGGCCAAATATAAATGCTACATTGATGATTCATATCAAGAAAAAGTACTCAGCATACATAGATAGCTAGATACTAGGTACCGCCAAAAGGCTCAACAGTTAGCAAAAACTCTACGATCAGGTTGTTGGATACAACTATGATTTACAATCAGTTACAATTTGATATGTCCGTTAACACAGGCATTTACATTGGAGAAAAGATATTTTAACAATTCAGACCACCACAGGTCAGATAAACGTAATTTCCATGAGCAAAATACGGAAGCTGGGCATTGAAGCGTTGCCAATTTTGCAGCACCAGCATCAACTAAATACACGTAACCTGCACACAACCAACCGTTAGAATGATATCTACACATCAAAATTTCACCAACTTGCAATAACGTTTTTCAGTCAGACTCACACTCGAGCTAAGCTTCCATAGTAGTATTAAACAAAAAAGTCTGTAGCCGTTATCTTAAAAGCTAAAAAAATGAACCACACTATTATAAGCTAAACAATCAGTGTAACCAACTAACTGGCCCACCATACTTAAACAATAGATCCAAGAGCCACTGCAGAACTACATTATTATCTCAGGAAAGCAGGGTCATCTTTACCTTGGAAGTTCTCTCTACTCTTCAAGAACTTCAGTTGATAACTTCAGCTTAACTAGTTCAGCCAAGGCATCTTTGAGTGGTTCACTAATCTTGGTTTTCTTGGCCTTAAATAAAAACAGATAAATTAGTATGTTATGGTACAGAAGTAAATCCACAAAACTGCAAACTTGCATGCCACATACCTTCAGGGAAGGGAGCAAGGCAAAAACCTCATCAATGGTCTCTGGACAGGTATTGGCAATGACACACATCTAAAAAATAAAAAGCTGTTAAAATAAGGAAAGAATTCAATTTCCAAGTACCAAATCATTAGGTTTGTGACTCTGACCTGATCATCAGAAGCTCCATACTTTTTGAGTTTTCTGTTGGATGAGTTAAAGGCTAAACAAGGGAGGGTGACTGCACGACACACCATAATACGGAGTACATTTGGACTATTAGACATGAGAAAAAGGATACACGAGAACTTGTCTAACAGCCTTGGGATCAGAATATTGAGCTCCACTTTTGGCATATTGTAAGCCCCTGTCGAATGGTCTGATAATGGAACAAGTTAGAGCCCAAAAACAACCAAAATGTATAATAAGAGGATGTCGCAATCAAGTGGCAGTCTGCGCTTACAATATAACTCCACAAACCATAACCCTCCCCCCCCCCCCCCCCCCTTCTTCTTCTTTCAAATGCAACTCAAAGACAACATAGAAGGGAAAATAGAAAAGAATAAAGGCAACTTCATAAAACATAACTTCATTCCAGTGAAAGAAAAAAGAGCCTAATTTCCTTACATGGGAAGTTTGATAGATGGATCACGAGAAAGAAAAACCATCTGCTCCTGGATTCCTTGCAAGATATCAGCTGCCTCACAATCCATGATACATTGCGCATTTTTCGGAAGCTCTATTAAAAAACAATAAAAGGAATATTTTACATAAAATTGTGTGACAGTGTCACGCAGAATTAATACACAACAAGCAGTACGTCAGACACTCAGACTCCTATAAACCAAAGATTGCAAATACCCAAACACAGAGACAGACAAACACAACATTTTACAAGCAAAGATTCACCACATTAGGCAGATCGTAGAACTCTCTTATCAGGAAAATTCAAAACTATCAGTAGAAAAGATATGTGACAAGTGGTTAGCATGATAAGTCTCCCTTTCCTTTGTCTGAACCAAATAACCCCTCATTTTGTCAGAGGATCTCATTAAGCACTTCCTCCATCCCCCCCCCCC
>CAAKMY010003360.1:0-14316 GCA_901111285.1 Corrigiola litoralis
CTATATCTTATTCTCTATATATTACAAAGATTTTGAAGTAAAAGCTACATATGAATAGTGTCCAAAAGTGAAATGGGAAGAACAAAAAGAAACGGAGGAAGTACTTAATTTCACTTTACTCTTGATGCCGAATAACCTGCATCTAGTGGTCTAGGTGGTCTCCATTGATTAGGATTTGGCAACGCTGTTTAACGCTTGTTTAACCAAGTCACTTTTTGAAATCAGTTAAAAGCTTATCTACTGTCGTTCAAATCTTTCATCCTTGAGTCACTTATTCCCCCCCCCCCCCCACCCCCTTTTTTTCTTAAAACTCCCAAATTAGTGGTGATATTGAATCAGTAGATTACATGTCTTCAATATGGTTGTCCGCTAAACTGTTCGGGGCTTATTTGGATCCTCTTTCTGAAAAGTGTTTATTTTCGGATAATTGATGCGTGAAAACATGATTAAATATTTTCTTATGGTTAATGTTAAACAAGGAGGTACTTGTACGGAGAAGAAACAATGTCTCTTTTGTTGAATAGAGAATTTGTAAGAGAGAACTAATATACTTATGGTGGACTAGAACGATTATAGAGTTTTTTCGAGCTGCCTCCATATTTCTTTACTTAAATCCATATTTAGGATAGAAGTGAAAACTGTTGGAAAATAGATCTTATAAGCTGAAACAGTATGTAATATAGGGTCAAAGTCAAAAAATAGCAGATTCTCCTTTCTAAACAACTGAGCTTTAACATATGAAAGTTGAACGAATCAATGTAATTTCTCCTTAAATTAGTACACGACAATACAAGTCTACAATCGTTAGACAACATGCAAGCAACCTAAACAACATCCTTGTGTTGAAAGTGAGCCTGAGCATTTGCAACAAAGAAGCCTCATCTGCAGTAAAAAAAAAAAAATCTGGTGGACAGTTTCTTGCTGGATTTGATGGGTCTGCGAAGGCACGTACAATATATGCATTGCTTGACCAACTTTTTTAGCTACGACAACTTAAAAAGGTGGCATTAATCCTCAACACTTCGAATATGTGTTACATCCTTGAGAATAACTTAGCTCAGTTCTTTCTTTACCAAGATATGATTCGGGTAGGGATTTCTTCTCAAGTTTCAATTGGAAAACTTCAGAGAATTCCCTGACCAGAGATTTATGGGCGATATCAATCAGTAGAGAATCATCAAAATTGAGTTTTTCTACGGTTGACTCATCATAGGCTGCTTGAAATTCTCCAAGTAGTTTCTTGATGCTTCCAACTTTACGGTCTTGTATTCCACAGGGTACAATCTGTTGGAAAGGAGTCAAGTCTGCAGAAACATTCAGAGCTAATCCATGGTATGTTATCCACTTAGATACTCGTATCCCAATTGCCGCCAACTTCTGATTTCCTGATTCATACAAGAGGAAAAGGCTCAAAAAACTTGGTCAAAATGCTAAAACAAAGAATATAATCAAAGACCTAAGAGTATGTAGCACAAGTAAGAATTCCACCCCCCCTCCCCCCACCCCACCCTTCAACTGCTCCCTCATATTTGCTGAACCTGGCTAGCATGATTAAAAGGGTGTTTTATTTAGGAGTGCAATGGGGTAGGGTTCCAATCATCATGATAGTAAGCAGGGGCTGATTAAACCATGATAACAAAGAAATACAAATTCCATACTTCAAGGTTGCCTATACGTCCTTGATTTAGTGCGACGTAATACTACCACATTTCCACCAGATCACGATGTCATACATCACAATACCACAATTCCGCCAGATCCATGAATTAGTTACGGAAGCACCAAACTGCAGACTAACAGATAACGCGAGAACGAGGGAACTTATGAGCTTATTAGTTACTAATGACAGCACACATATCACTGATATGAGCTAAAGCCCAACTGATCACAGAAATCTTTCCTTCCTGCACAACTTATATTCTGTTTCTTCAAAGCTAGTTTCTCCCACTACTCCCAGCAGCACAATGACGAAATCACAATAATAAGTTCATGGGTCATGTGCGAGTCCACTTCATCCGATCAACTGAGAATGCTAATAATCACAATCAGGCTAGCTATAACAAATGTTTTTTTTCAAAAGATGTCCCAGCTTCAAACCCTCCTCCTTCACCACATCGCCAAATTAACGACTCTTATATCGAAATCCCCAGCAATACCATCTCCCACATGTAACCTCAATTCATATCCACCTACCCTTATTACATAATCATCTTCAGTTTCGTTTCTACAGCAGGTAATGTTGTCAAATTTCTATCATAAGTTCTCAGGAGTCAGGACAAGTGATCCTAAGTAGCTAGTGATCCATAATTCAAAAGAAGAATCCTAATACATTACACTCCATAGGAGTTTAGAGGAAATTTCCACCTATTGGTTGAATTCATTCATCTCATCCTTCTAAAAACGCGAAAAGTCTCATATTAGACAACGAATTAGGAGGACTTGATCAAGTCCATAGACAGAGTCATAATTGACAGCAAACACAACCTATCTGATTTCCTATTGCCTATTATTGTACTAATATTGTAGATAGGTGAGGCGTTAAGCATTCTCAAACTATACTAGAAACACAAAGCAACTAGAACATGATAAACTTTCCTAATAATCATCAGCTGATGTAAATGATGCATAAACTACCAGCACAATAATGAGAATGAAATTTGTAGCTTACACAGACAACACAACTTAGAAAAACTTAGAAAAACTTATAAAAACATGAGGGCTTAACTGGTGTTTGGTTTGGTATAAGTACTATCTTAGCAGTATTATTGCTCATCAAAGAGTAGTATTGCCACATTTATGTATGATCTATATTCCATCAAGAAGACTCTTTTGGAACCTGTCTAGTTAATGTCGTCGAAGTTCTTTGTGCAGCTCCATTCAAAAAAAAAAAAAAAAAAAAGGTTCTCGTGTAGCTTATGTGGAGATTGATATCACGTATGTACATAAAGTGTGAATTGAAATGAGATTAGTAAGATAGTACTCATACCAAACCAAACACCAGTTAAGCCCTCGATCCTTGAAGCTTCAATAGAAAATGCTGAGAAAAGAACACGAATCACCACCTCCTCAAGAGCCCTGAGGTACCAATGAAGATCCATGTTGTGATTTCGCAGATTGATAATAGGGTACATAACTAGCTACAGCCAAACATGCATACAGTTAGCACAGAAGATAGACACGATGGATATGTAAAAATCAACTACGGACAAATAACCAGGAACATCTCACTTGCTGAACTTCAGTATAAATTTCTTTAAAACTTCTTATGCTTTGACACATGCAGAAATCACGTATGGTTTCTATGGTGAATATGTAAAAGAAGACATGTAGAAATAATCAAATGATTTCTATCATTTACAGGACATTCAACAGATAGAAAGTATAACACAATTGCATTTTCTCTAAAATTAAATCCCATGGTTAGCTACATCTACAAGCAGCGGGGAGAACAAATTTTATTATGTCGAGGAGAGAGAGAGTACATATTACATAGTCCATCACAGTAACTTTCAAGTGAGAGTAACCTTCCAGAAGCAGCATTTGCTATGAGAATCCATACACATATCAGCAATCCCATGCATATGGACGTTCTAGCGGCAATTTTACATCCCAACTTGGTAGGAGCCCATGTATACTACAAACCTCAAGGCCTCATGAGCATATGTGATAGCCAGCAAATCGCATAGGCATGTTAGCCACACTAAATCCAGCGTGACATGCTTTACCCCAAAATGGTATAGTAACAAGCTCAATTGATTATACTAGGCATTAAAGTTGAAATCCAAATCACCAATTAAAACAATCATTATGGCCCTTAATTGGCTAATTATGATCTTAAATAAGTAAACACAGTAAGAAAACAGAACACTCAGCCCCATTTGTTTCTTTTTCTATCTCAACTGGCAGTGGGAGATACGCTATGCATCATGACCTTTTATTTTTATATTTTTATTTTAAGATCAGGACTTTATAACAATTGAATATAGATTTGATGCTACTAAGAAAATGCAATCCTAGCGATGTAACTAATGCATTGCAATTCTCAGATATGCTACAGACGAAGCATGTGAGCACATAATCAGGAGGTAACAGAACTAAACAAGACTAACTTAAATAACAAATAAAACTTTCACTCATGATGAACATGAAAAGGTACCTGTCCAGGTCCATGGTAGGTAACTTCTCCACCACGTTCAGTTCTAAAAACATCATAAGGCGGGTTCTTCACATCAAAATTCAAAAACTCCTCAGAACTACCAGTACCCAGGGTATAAACAGGAGGGTGTTGGAGGACAATTACAGTATCAGGGCACTCCTCATTCTTCTCAATCAAAGCTTTCTTCTCTTTGACTATAGCCTTCTGCAAATCCCATGCCTTGCCATAAGGTACAAGCACGTCGTGTAGGTCAATATATTCACACCTGAACAACATTTGTAGCACCACCATTTGAGATAACGACACATTTTAAAGACCCAATGATATCTATCTATCCAAGAATATACATAAGTTTGTCTAAATGCATCTCGAAGGCGTTTGTCTCACCTTTTCCAAGTGGTGGATCCCGAATGGCAGTTTGAGCTAATCGAGACACAATTGGATGGCGCTACAAGGGCACAACGAGACCTAGGCGTACCACTCCATTGGTTGTGAACCATAAAAGCTTGAACTGAGTGAAGGGCTGTACTAGCCATCTCACCACTCTATCCAGTTCTAATTCCAACAAGCAAAACTGACAAAAACAAGAAAACCAAAACCCCCTCGATGGACTACAATCAACAACATCGACAAAAAAGGTCCGAAAAAAGGAGTCTAGCAACAATCTAAGCATGATCAAATACAATTAGCTTAAGGGGTATTCCTCAAATTCAATCAACGATATCGACAAAAAAAGTCCGAAAAAACGAGTCTACCAACAATCTAAGCATGATCAAATACAATTAGCTTAAGGGGTATTCCTCAAATTCAATCAACGATATCGACAAAAAAAGTCCGAAAAAATGAGTCTACCAACAATATAAGCATGATCAAATACAATTAGCATAAGGGGTATTGCTCAAATTCAATCAACGCAATCGATAATTAAGGTCGAAAAAAGAGTCTGA
Source organism: Corrigiola litoralis (assembly GCA_901111285.1). Taxonomy (NCBI): domain Eukaryota; kingdom Viridiplantae; phylum Streptophyta; class Magnoliopsida; order Caryophyllales; family Caryophyllaceae; genus Corrigiola; species Corrigiola litoralis. Next base: position 5,104 of record CAAKMY010003360.1, read on the forward strand.
CAACAATATAAGCATGATCAAATACATTTGGCAAAAAGGGTATTGCTCAAATTCAATCAACTATTATCATTGCATAGAATTAGAAGACATGAAAAGAAAATGAAAAAGTTGGGTAATTACCCAAAATCATTATACAAATTCGCAAGTTACAGAAAACCCAATATAAAATCAAATCATACATAGTCCTAACTAAATTCGTTCAATCTCAAAGTACCCAAACTAACGAAATATAGAAGGGGTTCAACTTACTTGATTAAACACGAACTAACAATGACGGAGTACTTCGTAATAGCTCTTTTTATTTTGTTTTTTTTTTGGATTTTTTCATGTTTGGTGCCGTGTGTTTTAGGCTAATCCAAGTTAGGTGGCATGTGTTTTGGATATTACAAGTTAAGTGTTCTAACTTTTTAATATAATTCATGTTTAGTGCCATGTTTACAGATGACGTTAACTACATCCGTTAAAATGATGACGTGGATCTAAAAGATATATGAAAATTCCAAAAAAAAGATTAAATCCATAAAAAATCAAAAAATAAATTAAAAAGTTCTAAAAAAATAATAAAAATTCCCAAAAAAATTCTTGTAAATCACAAAATTACATAAAATTAGTAAATAATCCTAAAAATAAAAAATAATAATTCATTAAAAAGAAAAAATTCCAAATTTTTTTTAGGAAATCACAAAAAATCCTAAAATAAATTTAGAAAATAAAAAAATTATGCTCCAAAAAAAGCTAAAATTTCTAGAAAATTTTCAAAAAACATCGAAACATTCAAAAAAAATCTTAACAATGACAAGTATTTCCAACATACATTCGCCAAACAATTAACAATAACACCATTCTCCCGTGAAAAATACAAGTATTGATCCTATGGTACATACTAGTCTCTTTTTTTGTTTTCTTTTTTGGTCTCTTTGTTTTCTTTTTGGGATTTTTTTTGGAAATTTTATGCGATTTTATTTTTATTTCTAAGATTATTTATGATTTTTTATAATTTTATGATTTACTAATAAAATTTGTGAATGTTTATTTTTTAAAAGGAATTTCTAGTTTTTTCTTTGTTTTTTTTTTTGTGATTTTTGGTTTTCTCCTCGAATTTTCTGGACTTTTTGTTATTTTCTTTTCATCCACATCATCATTTTAACCGAAAAATTAACGTCGTTTGTGCACAGGGCACCAAACATGGATTATACTGAAAAGTTAGGGCACTAAACTTGGAATATCCAAAATATAGGGCACCAAATTTAGATTAGCCCAAAACACAGGGCACCAAACTAGAAAAAATCATTTTTCTTTCTCCCTCTTTTCATCTCCACAAGATCGGCCCATCACTATTTAGTTTGGGTCAAGTTATATTAGTAGCCCACCACCAACATTCACTAGTCCACTACTAATATTCACCATTTATTCTAAAAAACAACCATTTAATAATATATCAATAATATTATTTCATTAATAAAATATCCTAAAAATACGGGGTATTACAAATTTATTATGAACGTGATTTACAACTTGTCTGATATATATTTGAAGTGAGAAAATAGACATGTCACTTCTGTGTCGTTGAGATCTAAAGTTAAAAAATAACTCGAGAGTGTAGAGTTTATACATAATAGTATTAAAAATAGGGAGATATCAATTTTCACACCCATCCTCTCACATAGTTTATTTTACCTTTTAGAATAAAAATGGTTTTTGAATATCATATGAGAGGGTGGGTGTGAAATTTGTACTTACCCGGGAGATGAGTATGATTTTCCTTGAAAATAACTCTAAGTAATTTTTTTTTGAAGTATCGTTTTTGTTGGCAACTCTGGTGCTAGGACAGTTTCCGAAGTATTAGGACACTTTTCTTCCTCGACAAACAGTTCTCTCTTAAACCCAAAGTCGGTCTTACTTTCCTCTACCACATAAACACATATGCCTATTCGCAGCTGGTGGTCAGATATGAATATGTCCTCGATCAACCTTACTTGTGTGGACAATATAATGCGAGCATTCTACTTATGTCTTATGAGTTATGACCAATTTCTTTCGGGCGTCCAACAGTTCTAAATAACAGGAGTCTAATAACTCTAAAGAACAAGGGCGATTTCAAATTTCGACCACTGTCGTTGTTGCTGAATGCATGTTTAAACAAACCACCTTATAGAATCATTCTTATTGTTGTTCCAGAATTAAGTAACTAGTTAATGTAGGATATAAAGATAGTTAGCAGTCTGGTTGTAGTAGAATTTACACACTTTTGTCTAGAAGTAGTCAATGTATGATAGGATCGCAAATCGGTCTCTAGTTTCAAAAGAAGGTGCCTCGCGGTAAAAAGAGGCTTGTTTCAATTAGTCCAAAACAACCAGCACCATGTTGATGTTGTGTCATTTGTCACTAGAAATTAGAACACGATGCTTCATATACGAACCATTCCAGACTTCCAGTAGCATTAAAGGTAATCATATCATTCTTAAGAGTTAAGAACTTCCATTTCTAGTGTCCAAGGGACAAGCCAAAGCATAGCTACATGGCAAGCTAGGGTGACAACAAAAACAAGAATGGATGAAAAAGATAAGCAAAGTATAGATTGCTTGGCGTCTAATTCCTTGACGATCGGGTATCAAACAGCACAACGAGACAAATTAAAGAAACAAGAATGGTAAGGTAAATTAGAGAGGGAAGTGACCATTAATTTCACAAATACAATGAAAAGTCATAAAGGTATCTCGGTATCTGCAGTTGTTAGCACATACGGAGTAGAAACCTCTGTTGAAGAAGGGACACACGTACGTACTCAAAGGTAGCTGTAAAAGAACTACAATACTCTCATCTAAAAGGACTGATAACATACATAAGATTATGTTGTTTGTGTTCTATGATCAACAATTCACAATCATAAATTCAGCATGAGGCGCATGGCGCATTACCAAGCCATGACTCACCAATTCAGGATAAGAAAAGCAGTAGCAATGATTATTCCATAAACATCTGTGCTGGTTCATGAATATGAATAAAAGGTATGTACTACCCTGAATTTGACTGTAGCTGAACTTGATGATTCATCCATTGCATCCAGAGAAAGTTGCAAAAAATTGAGTCCCTTTAAAGGTGCATGGCGGTGGAATTCCTTAGAGTTAAGGACGATTAGAAGACGATCAGGAAGAAGTTGCGCCGCGTATATCTCACTGGATGAAAAAGGTTCTTTACTATCCAAGATCGCTTAGTGGCAACTTCTCCCTTCTCCCACCCAGGAAAATAATGAAGGTAACTTTACGACATAAGAGACTGCATATATGGCAGAGAGGTAATATGAACAGCGGGTGTGCATTAGACCAAGCAAGCTCTATGCAGTACTATATGTGAATGATTAAGAACTACGTAGATGATACGGAGTATTTAACTACTACAAGCTACGGAAGACCACTGCAAGAACAACAAATTGGCAAACAAAGGAACGCCCTCATATCCTTCCGCAGCAACAACAACAAACGGCAAACACGGAAAGTGTTAAGAAGTATAGTGTGCTTATAGTCTCATGGTAGCTTTAGGATTCCTATTCCAGTTTTCCTATTCCAGTTTTCCTATTCTATGTAAACTAGGAGTAGTGTACAACGAATTATATGTAAATTAGGAGTTTGACAGAAACTAGGAGTAGTGTACAACAGATTACTTCATGCCCTAATTGGCCCTCTAAACCGACGTAGTTATAGTTCTCCTTATAAATACCAAACATACGATACGAAGAACACAAACCAAGACCAAGAGCACAAACTCTCACGAATATAAAATCTCCCTACCACCACCACCTTTTCCACCATCACCACCACTACCATAGAACAATGTCAACCCCTAAGAAACGCTGCTATTACGACGTCCTAAATCTCCCGCCAACTTGCACTCAAGAAGAAATTCGAATTGCCTACAAGAAGCTGGCGTTGCAATGTCACCCTGACAAGCTCATCCAATCTGGCACCACCGCCTCCGAGGCCACCGAGTCTTTTCAAGAACTCCTCAACGCCTACGAAGTCCTATCGGACCCGGAAAAGCGCTCCTCGTACGACTGGCTGCACTCCCATAATCGCTTCACCTCGCCATTCCAAACCAACACCAAGAACTATACCGCAGCCCCATTTGCACAACCCTTCTTCTACACGCCTTATTCAACCGACTATACGAACGCTGGGTTCAATGAGTATATATGGTGATCCGTGTTAATGTGTTATGTTAGTCACTAAGATGGAGCCATAGTAACCAATATCCTATTATAGCCAGTATTATCCATAACTAAACTCGATCAGCCAATGTCCATATCTTTACTTCAGCATGCTGCTCCGGACATGCCCGGATAGTATTAGATAAAATAGTAGTTTTTCTATAAAAAAATTATTCCAATGTTCTTGTTTTGCTTTTCGTTATGTTATATAAAAATAATTCATGATTGGATTTGTAGGACATATTTTCATTGTCCCTATATCAATTTGTCCAAGTAGTAGAATAATATCCTTTCTTAGCCATATTTTATTTTGTTATTCCATGTTAGATTATTGTTCTTTAATTATACTCCGTAATTCTTTTATATTATTTAATTTATTCCTTTTTATAGCTAAATTGGATGCTAAGTATACAACCACCAAGTCAAATGCATGCCCCAATTCTGACGCATGAATATAGATTATGGATAGTTTGATATGAGGAAGTTTTGTGTTCGTCTGCCATATACAAATGTTACATAGGATAACTGTTTGGAACAAACACCTGTATGTCTCCGATAACGAAAAAATAGTATGGAATAAACACATACGTGTCTCACAACAAATGTAACTCAGAATAACGAAAAGTAGTATGGAATAAACCATATAGAAAAATAAAATAGTTTGGAATAAACATGTATGAAATAAACACCACAGTCTCAGAATAAACAAAAATGGTACTAGAATATATTTGCGCACACAATTATTGAGTCCGGTTGCCAAAGTTGCATTATTTTAATATCAAACCAAAAATTAATAATTAGCACTAATGTTACATTATAAATTGTTACAAATCTCCATGCTTGGACAATTGTGTCAATTAATTAATGGTTAAAGTAAAACGTGTCAAGCCTAGCTATTAAAAAGTGGAATATTCTTATCAAAATAAAAATAATCATAACAACAATGATATAAAAAAACTTAACCCTATTTGAAAGTAAATTTAAAATCTATTCATAGTGGCCAAATGCAAATGACCATGGCATGCATCTAGATCGAGTAATTTAAGTCTACTAATCGCATTCTAATTCTAATGTATAGATAGAGGCTTTCTGTATTTATTTAAGTACCATCTTCTCATTGCCAAAAAAAAAATAAAATAGACTAGCCATGGTATGTTGGTACATGCGTCTTGCATCATTTGTGATTGTATTTAGTATTTAGTGGAACATAACACATATATCAATTAAGTGCTCAATTTATGATTAAGTGGATCATAGTGCATAACAATTTTTATTCGGTACCACTCTAATTGTATTGAATTCAGTAACCAGTCGTAGTTTCCTTCTCTTGCTATTGAGTTCAGTTTAGATTCATCTCATCATGACATCTTATGGAAGCGTCATGTCTTGAGTGATGACCTGATGAATCCTAGCTATAACAAATATCAAGACTTCGACAAGAAAGACTGACTATATCTGTTGGTGTTTCTTTTTGTTTTTTAATAAGCTCTAACCCAATGTGAACTCAAAATTTTACGGAAATTAACACGAAGAAATAAAAATTAGTTCGAAGTTAAGTCATGAAACTACTCATTCTTGTAGAATAAAAAGCTAACCAATAACCAAATCATAATGAGCTTCAGATTCTTAATTGAATTGAGATCACCTATTTCATGCACTTCCTGCAGTTAATTGCTTTGATAATTAGTTTATTTATTAGCTGACTAGTTGCGCCCAAAGATTTGACTGCAGGGCTTTGTCTTCTGTTGGGTTAATCTAAAGCAAGGGGGTTAGTAAAATGAATTGCATTAGCCTGGAACTGGCCTGTGCCGAGTATGCCCTAACTTGTACAGTTGTGCTAGTAAAATGAAGTCCTCTGGTTCTCTGCGATTTTCTCATCATAGATGATGTATTAAGATCGCTTCATTCAATTTGTAAATAGAAGAACTGATACCATACGTAAGACTATGTTGTCTGTGTTCATATATGAATGATTAAGAACGTAGATAGTACGGAGCATTGACTACAAGATACGGAAGAACACTGAAAGAACAACAAATTGGCAAACAAAGAAACGCCCTCATATCCTTCCGCAGCAAGAACAACAAACGGCAAACAAGAAGTATAGTGTGCTAGTCTCATGTTAGCTTTAGGATTTCTATTCCAGTTTTCCTATTCTATGTAAACTAGGAGTAGTGTACAACGAATTATACGTAAACTAGGAGTTTGACAGAAACTAGGAGTAGTGTACAACAAATTACTTCATGCCCTAATTGGCCCTCTAAACCGACGTAGTTATAGTTCTCCTTATAAATACCAAACATACGATACGAAGAACACAAACCAAGACCAAGAGCACAAACTCTCACGAATACAAAATCTCCCTACCACCACCACCTTTTCCACCATCACCACCACTACCATAGAACAATGTCAACCCCTAAGAAACGCTGCTATTACGACGTCCTAAATCTCCCGCCAACTTGCACTCAAGAAGAATTCGAATTGCCTACAAGAAGCTGGCGTTGCAATGTCACCCTGACAAGCTCATCCAATCTGGCACCACCGCCTCCGAGGCCACCGAGTCTTTTCAAGAACTCCTCAACGCCTACGAAGTCCTATCGGACCCGGAAAAGCGCTCCTCGTACGACTGGCTGCACTCCCATAATCGCTTCACCTCGCCATCCCAAACCAACACCAAGAAGTATACCGCAGCCCCATTTGCACAACCCTTCTTCTACACGCCTTATTCAACCGGCTACACCAACGCTGGGTTCAATGAGTATATATGGTGACCCGTGTTATGTTAGTCACTAAGATGGAGTCATAGTGACCTATCTCCTATTATAGCTAGTATTATCCATAACTAAACTCAGCCAATGTCCTTATCTTTACTTCAACATGCTACTCCGGACATGCCCGTATAGTATTAGTAAAAAATAGTAGTTTTTCTAAAAAGAAATAAGTTTCTAAAACGTATACTATTTTCTATGTGCTAGCGACAAAAGTATTTTGTTTAGCACAAAATTAGTGAGATAATAGTTCAATAATTGGTGGTGAAGAAGGTGCTATTGTGATAGTCATTGATGATGCACTAACCAAAGTTATATTCTAATAGTTAATAGTTTATTAAGTTTAGAATTATTCGAATGTTCTTGTTTTGCTTTTCCTTATGTTATATCTTCATTGTCCCTAAATTTGTCCAAGTAGTAGAATAATCGTTTCTTAGCCAGATTTTATTTTGTTATTCCATGTTATATTATTGTTCTTTAAGTATAATTCTTTTATATTATTTAATTTATTCCTTTTTATAGCTAAATTGGATGCTAAGCTAGTATACAACCACCAAGTCAAATGCATGCCCCAATTCTTACGCATGAATATAGACTATGGATAGTTTGATATGAGGACGTCTTGTGTTCGTCTGCCGGATGCAAATATTAGATACGGTAACTGTTTGGAATAAACACCCGTGTGTCTCAGATAACGAAAAAATAGTATGGAATAAACACATACGTGTCTCACAACAAATGTATCTCAGAATAACGAAAAATAGTATGAAATAAACTATATAGAAAAATAAAACAGTTTGCAATAAACATGTATGAGATAAACACCTTCCTGTCTCAGAATAAACAAAAACGGTATTAGAATATATATTTGTGCACACAATTGTTGAGTCTGGTTGCCAAAGTTTGGGGTTTATTATACAGATAACAAGCATTATTTTAATATTAAACCGAAAATTAATAATTAGCACTAATGTTATATTATAAATATTGTTACAACTCTCCATGCTTGGACAATTGTGTCAATTAATTAATGGTTTAAAGTAAAACGTGTCAAGCCTAGCTATTAAAAAGTGAAATATTCTTATAAAAAAAAAAAATCATAACAACAATCAAATAAAATACATTAACCCTATTTGAAAGTAAATATAAGATCTATTCATAGTGGCCAAACGCAAATGACCATGGCATGCATCTAGATCAAGTAATTTAAGTCTACTAATCGCATTCTAATTCTATTGTATAGATAGAGGCTTTCTTTATTTATTTAAGTACCATCTTCTCATTGCCAAAAAAAAAAGACTAGCCATGGTATGTTGGTACATGCGTCTTACGTCATTTGTGATTGTAATTGGGAATATGGATTGTGAATGTTAGTAATGTTTTCTCGCTTTATGAATTGTGAATTTGGCATGGAGGACGAGGGATTACATCCTAATGTTCCCTCTATTTTTATTTTTTTTGGAAGTATACAATTGCTTGTAAATGTCTTCTTGAATATGCATGCACATGAATATACTTACAAGTTTTAGGACAATGGACCTCTATTAAACCTAACAGAGCCATGTGTTGGTAAGGAATTCTAGTATATAGGACTTATGGACTATCTAACAAATTCAATCTAGTAGTTCTCCTTATGGAACACAAATCTACTAGTGGTTTTGGTTGAAAATTTTGTGCATAAACCCTCCAACTCCTTCGCTAAGTTCAAAGAGCCACAATAGAAAACCCCTGCAGAAGCAAAAACTTAGTTAGTCAACTTTTGTCATCATATTCCTAACACTACGAAGTATATGATTCGAAGTCCTATTCTGACCATAAATATGCGGACATCAAGCATAATTAGTCTTACCAATACGCGATTCTGCATGTTCACGGGCCAAATGCGTGAAGATGCTAAACCAATTTGGCCGAGCAAAATGGGTGTGTACCTGCGTAAAATTTCGACCAAAAGAGATAAAATGTGGATTAGGCTCCATATTATATTGGAGTTAAGCACCCATTTGGGTATTAAAGTTTGTCAAAAATAACAATCTGGGTATCAAACTTCAAAACGTAACAATTTGGGTATTGGAGGGGATAAAAAGACCACCCTACCCTTTTATATAGAAAAAGGCAAAACTAAAACTTTTTCTGTTTTCTCTCTCCCTCCCCAGAGTCCCCAACCTCTTTCAAATCCTTGCCACTCCTCAACTGTCGCCGTCGCCGGCCCACAATCACCACCAACACCAGCACCACTTC
>CAAKMY010003370.1:0-21174 GCA_901111285.1 Corrigiola litoralis
GGGGGGGGGAGTTGCCAGGTTTTTTTTCTCTCATTTTAAGTTTGTGATTGGTGGAATCACTTGAGCTCAATGGCGATTTAAATTAGTCCCAAATTTGTATCTCGTATCCTGTCCCTGTTCATTTTTGTTTAGTCATATCATCAGTTCATCACCTTGAATTGCCATCCACCATTAAATTTGATATGATCATACTTAGGTGGCTATTATGGCAAAACAAGAAAGTACTGGAACAGCAAGACATTAGATGGGACATCATTTGGGAGACATGAGTTGTACTCTCGAGTGGGTACTTTAAGTGTGTTAATCATTGTAAATTTTACCCGAACAACCACGTATTGTCTGGACTCTCAATTGAGTCCTGGATGCAATCGAGGAACATTTAAGTTACAATCAGAGGCACGAGTTCGTATGTTGTTAACTGCGTATCACTAAATTAGGTGCCCCATTTTTTGCGCCAACTCTGATCTGAGGTCCAGCCAACTACGCAGAGTACTTGTAATTTAGCATGAAGTTGTCTAATTAAAGTTTTGACTGCTCAAGGTTATCTTTCTTGTCTTCAGTTAGCTTGTTTGATTGACAAGCTTCTCTGTGATTTGTTGTTATGGTGGTCATTACGTATCTAATAGGTGTATATTTTATTGAGTCTCCATCCTTGAGTATGATGCAGTATTTTTGTTCCACTGCCAAATTGAAGTTGGATCCCAGTGATAATTGTGGCATTTGGAAGTTCTTTTGTCTGGAGCATGCAAATATTAGCACCAAGAACTATTACTTTTCCTTGAACTGAATGTATATTTCACAAGAAAAGAGTTGGGTGATTTGTAGTCGCATGTCTGGGAACCTATGAAACAGTAAAAAGAGAAATGAGTAAAATAATAAATTTTGGAAAGGATGGAAAATTAATTTAGATCATCGCCCCTTTGCTGTTTTTCTGTTTGAGGACAGCTTGTCCACTTGGTGTATTCTTTCATTTCTATCTTGTCTAACAAAATTTCTTTCTCAGAAACAAAAAATGAGTATGTAGAACACTAAAAGTGTTTCTTGCCTTGAATTTCAAAAAAAATTTGACTCGTCACTTGTGAGGTTTAGGAGTTCCTTCCTACTCCTGTCTCTCATTCCTTTTATGATGTACTGCAGCAAGCACTTTGATGATGAGATAGATCCGAGCTTGAGGCACACTGGCGCGGGCATTTTGTCCATGGCAAATGCAGGTCCAAACACGAATGGAAGCCAATTTTTTATTACTCTGGCACCCACTCCAAGCCTTAATGGTAATCACAATTACGATTCTTAGTTGGAGCTGCCTTGTTGCATTTCGAAAATTATCAATTTATCATTAACGTTTTCATACTTGGATGTCCTTCCTTGTGCATGGACGATAATGTTTGACTTGACTTTTTTCATTAGTATCATGTGACATCACATATGTAATCATACACTTTCTAAAGGTGGTCTGCATATGCTTTTTAGTCCAAACTGTAATATCCCGACAATCTTCCATCACCTAAGAGTCCTTTCATATTCTATATGGTATTCTCTTTTGAGAATTTTTAGTTATTTCCTTCATAGATGGCTTCACACTTTCATTATAGCATTCCACCAATAACAAACATAATTCTTCACTGATCGAATATGAAATTAAAAAAAAAAAACAAGAAACATCTTGCTCTCATAAATTATACTGTCCTTGAATTAGGAGAACGAGAGTATGGTTCGAATTGTGTGGCTTATCTATAATTGCAGTTGTACTAGTTTGTTTTGAACCTAGCATGTTAATATTTATCCCTTGAAATATTAGCAGAATATTTAAATTGTTTCTGTAAAATTACATTTAATATTTACATATAACAGGGTTTGTCCGAGTTGTATTGCTATGTCCAGATAATGTTTGGTTTATGTCGCTTTACATGCCTGGTCATTGTCAACTTGTAATGCAGGGTCTTTAGTTGCTTTAATAAATCTACCATTATCTGGTATTTTCACTATTTTGCAAATATATTATCATTGAATGTTAAAGGGAGAGGGTTCCCTTTCTTAAACATAGTCTATTGTGGATCTATTGATCTGCTCCTTCGGTATGGAATTTTTCTTTCTCATTGGCCTTCTTGATAGGTTGCTTTCAAAATTACTGAACAAGCAAATTCTTAGAAGTCATCTAAGAGGAAGGCTTTAGCATCTCTTTATTTCGACTGTAGTTTGCAGTGACTTGACTGCTCAGCTCCTTTGGTGGAGAATTTTCCTTTTCTGTTGAGTCCTATTTGGCTTACTTCAGTTACTTGTATCATTATCAAATTTTAGTATTTTAAAATCATACTTCCTCCCTCTCAATCAATTCTTTACCCTTTTCAAAAATGTGTAAGGAGGTAATTGTAAAGTTTAAAAAATTGGTTGAAAGGGAGGGAATGCAAACATATGTGTTCGGTTTTTATGAGAGAGATATTTGGTACTCCGTATCGCTCTATGTCCATGTACTTCCTATGGGCCTAATACTATTAGTTGTTTGGTTTGGGAATATTTTGGTTTGATTCAAAATGGCTCATAAAACGATATGCCCTTCGATTATGGAGTGGTAAATGGTTAACGTACTTCATCTTAGGAGGCAATTGGAAAATACCTCTTTGGGTAATCTTGTATACCCCCCCCCCCCCCCATTGTTTGTGCAGGAGCCCCTTCGAAGGCTCTGGGGTAATATTGCTATATGTTTATTATCTTTCTATTTTAAATAGAGTTAACAGTAGGTTTATCTCTCTCGTCCATTGTGTTCTAAATGAGCAAGCTGTACAATACTCAACGCTGCTATCTTTTCGTATCTCATTCTTGTTAAAACAATTTTTTTATTGTTCCAGGAAAGCACACAATATTTGGGAGGGTTTGTAGGGGGATGGAAATCATTAAAAGGCTCGGTAGTGTCCAGACTGACAACACTGACAGGTTTGTCCTCCTTTTCCTTTTCATCTATTATTCTCTTTTCAGTTTTTTCAATATGCTTCATACACAAGTTAGTTAGTCTTGGAAATCTCATGCATGCCCTGCACCATATATGTGGGTTTCTTTTTTTTCTTTTTGTATGGTCACCTTATATGCGCCAAATTATTCGTTTCAATACTCCTAAATGAAGTTATAGTAGCTTTGTGTTGGTGGAAACATTAATTATATCATGGTCAGTGAGTTACAGTGACACTGCTCATCTGATCTGAAGGAGTTATGGACCTTGAAAAGAGCATGGATGTGCCGTACATATTACATCCGGGAGACTGCCAGTATTTTTTTTTTTTTTTTTTTTTGTTGGTGCAATCTATTTTCAAAACACAACTTTGCTTGGGTTTATGTTTGGTTAATCTCCCCCACCCCCCTCCCTAAAGCCCATGTATCCTCCATAATGCTAGCTCTCTTCCGATTGCTGAATATAGATCTGTCAAGTGGCTGATCATGTATTCTCATTCTTTGTAGACCAATTCATGATGTCATGATACTGAGAACAACTGTTAAGGATTGATCGAGGAAATTTCAAGGAGATGCTGCTGTGCTGACTTTGATGTGAACGCCTGCTGTGTTAGTGTACTGTACAAGTAGTCCTGGCAATGTAGTATTGTATTGGTATAAACATATGCGGGAGAACTACTGTTGTCATCAGTCCCTTGGTTCACGCTGTCTGTTGATGCGAAATTATGATCTTATATGGCAATCAAAGTCTAATACTCTGTAACCAGAATTTATTGACGGATCTGCTCTAATTCTAGAAATGGTTATGTCTAATTGTACCTAAATTTACCTTCAGCCCTCGAAGGCTTTTTTTTTGGTTCGAGATTCTGGAAGAGCTCTAGTTAGACAGTGACCAGAAGGTCCAGAACACAAGACGCGACATAAAAGGGAACGACAGATCCTCATGATAAGGACAATAGTACAACACCACTGATCAGTATGCATAAAAGGAACATTCGATATATCAGTTGTTTTATTTAGTTATAGTATACATATTTCCAAATAGTGTCGAATCGACTCACCAGAACTCTTATACAGCATATTACACACGAGTCACCTCTTAACTGTATGAGTGAACATTAATCGACAAATACTTTTATATTTTGCGCAAGATCATGGGGGCACCATGCTGGGGCTGCAAGCTTGGAGCGAGAAATGGCGCATGAGAGTAAGATGGTGAAAGCTCAAATGAGTAACGTTGTAGGATCATGGCCAGTGCCATCTTCACCTCAAGCATGGCAAAGTTCTGCCCGACGCATATCCGTGGCCCCCAACCAAATGGGGTGTAACACACTTGGCTATTTGTCGCCTTAGCTATGCCTTCTGAAAACCTTTCGGGATTGAATTCAGTTGCATCATCACCCCATAGTTTAGGATCATGCTGAACTAACATTGTTGGTATTGAGATTTGTACTCCTGGTGGCAGCAAAATGTCTCCAACTTTGATGGCTTTGTGCAGCATCCTATACATGAGAATTACAGGTGGATACAATCGCAGTACCTCATTGATAATCATCGTCATCTGTATCAAAAGAAAATGGTGAAGTTAGGAAATAATAGAGGAACAAGCATGCAATATATTGTACTTCAAAGCTTCAATTTACACTGTTTTTCTATCTTAATTTTGTGCTTTTATTCTACAATCAACATCGCAAATTATTTATAGGATGATAACTTACGACTTTTAAGTTGTTCAACCCGTTGTAGTCTGGTTTGTTGTGACCAAAAACTCTTAGAACCTCGTCCCTGGCGCGAACTTGCCAGTCTGAATGCTTGCCCAAAAGAACCATAAACCACAGAAGCAGGACTGCGCTTGTGTCTCTCCCAGCCAGATAAAATAATTTGCACTCCTCAACTACCTCCTCAATGGTAAGTCCAGCACTCTTCTTATTTCCATTTTCTTGAATTTCCTTCAAACTGGACTCCAACAAAATCCCCAGTAAATCATCATTACAGGATTCTCCCATCTTCATTTGGTTCTCTCTTTTCGTAATAATGTCGTTCATTAAAACTCGCATTTCTTTATTGATTTCCTTCATCCTCTTGTTTGTCTTAGTTGGTAAAAACCTGCAAAGAAGATGAAGAGAATGAAGATTTTTATGTTTAAGACTGAGGTACGTATCAAAAAGGTAAATGACAAAGGTTTTGTTGCTGAATCCTAGTTGTGTATGTACCTCAGTCCAGGAATGTAGACTTGCTGAAGCAACTTTATGGTTATGGCACTTTGCTCTTTTTGTAGTTTGAATATCTTCTTCCCCTCTTCATAGTTGCTGCCAAAAGCACCCCTTGAAATGACATCTCCGGACAGGCTATCAAGGTATGGCCACACATCTATCTCACAGGTTCCGCTAGTCGACGTCATTTCTTCCCATTTGCTGATCATATCATTGCAGCTTACATAAAACTCTCCTAGAAGGCCCTGCAATAGGATAAGAGAGAATTTTCTTAAATAGTTCGTTCTAAGAGAAATGAGATGTTTGAAGCTTCTTACAACTATCTCACGAGATCAACAGAAAATTAGCTATTAGACCTTTAACTTCTCCATATGAAAAGCAGGGTTGATGATCTTTCTATGTTTAGCCCATTTCTCACCGTCGTATGCAACAAGCCCTCTGACAAGCATTTTGGTAAGAGGATTTGTATTTGGTTTTTGAAACTCTTCATACTTCGTTAGTATTTCCTTTATCATCTGAGGCTCCATTATGTTGATGCACGGTACAGGGCCAAACCATATAAAAGAGTTCTTACCTGCAGTATAATCAAACTTCAGAGATTTCTTTATAAAGTCGATATCAAAGAAAACCAATCATACTTAGATTAGGTAATTTTCAACTGCAGTTTCAAGAAGTTGTATTTACCATAGTTTTTTACAATGTGATGAGTGAATGGCTGAACACGAGGCACAATGTCATCTGATATCTTGATTGGATTTGACATTGCCTCTTTCGACATCTTTGAATACTCCTTCATGTCTCCATACAAGAGGCGATAGCGATTACCAGAGAAGCCTTGCTTCTTCAAGAGCTTCTCAAGCTTCCGGGGCTTCAGCCAAAGCCAATTCAGCATCCTCCATGAGAGTGAGATAACAAGCAAAACAAAACTAGTAACAAGTACAGCCATGATAGTTTCCATATCTTCAATACAAAGAGCTATAGACTGAAAGAACAAGAATAAGACTGTAGAATATTGTAGTTCGACAGTTGCTCTTGTTTTGCTTGAAGTAGCTCGCGGCACAATCGTTTTATAGCTTTGAATTATTAATGTTACTAAGGCAATTTGAAAATATTTCATGTCAGCATATCTACAAGACTTTTACTCCGATAAGTAGCTAAGGCTTAAGTGATGTATCGAAATAGTGCAAGATCTTGCAAAGATGCATTGGAAATATTTAGATATATATGATGCACCGCGCAATATGTTGAAGCGTGGATTCTTAAAAAACCTTGATACTTTGTCGTTGCTATTTTGCTATGGTCATTATCATATATATTTTCATCATATTCGAGCAAAATACGTACGCCTGATATCTTGACAATTCTACTGTATGGATTTATATTGCTCTTAGATACCATATCTGATTCGGTGCAAGTTTTGGTGACATCTACGTATGAGGTTGATGTATACATGATAGTATGAAATAGATATATTAGAAGGCTCAAACTTACGTACTAGTTTGGTTGCTCGGTCAAATATGACTGTGTTTGCGCCAAATTCAACGAAATTGTTTGAGGTGATATATACAACCTATATATCATATTCCTAACTCGCTGTTCAAGGAAATATCCTGTCAACTAAAATCAAGTAAACGCTAACCTATCAATTTAGCAGATCAATTTAATGAGCTCAGAATAACCAAGACATGGTGTTGCCTGGAGAAAAAAAAAGTTGCTTGAAAACTCTCTCCTTTTTTACGTCAAAGATCCGCAACTACTAAAATAAGCACTAGATAAAACTCGCGAAGAAGGTGGTACGTAAATTGCTCGTCCTTACTTTATTGAGCTCTGGTGAGC
Source organism: Corrigiola litoralis (assembly GCA_901111285.1). Taxonomy (NCBI): domain Eukaryota; kingdom Viridiplantae; phylum Streptophyta; class Magnoliopsida; order Caryophyllales; family Caryophyllaceae; genus Corrigiola; species Corrigiola litoralis. The sequence continues at coordinate 6,993 of CAAKMY010003370.1, forward strand.
AAAGTATACAAATTCAAAAAGAAGAGTCTAATTCTGTTAATAACAAACTAACTAGTGCTAACGAAGAATATTCGCCAATGGATATTGATAGAAATGTTGTTCATATAGATCAATTTTGCTCATTATGAAAATTCTTTTATTCTAATTTGAATACTATATTATGAAAATTCTTTTATACTAATTTTTTGGTTTACACTATAATCTAATCTTTAAAATCAAGTTCATTTACCACAGAGTCAAAACAATAAGCTCAGTAAAAGAGCTCCATATAAATGAGGTACTGTTATGAACCATTTTTCAGATCATTGATTCATATTGCTTCCGGACGATGAAACAGGCCAAAGAATAATTCTGCCGCGATCAACGTTTCCACATCCTAGTGAATTGAGAACTAGCCTAATCTATTAATGCTGTACATTCTGTATAAGTTTCTTACTTATAGCCCTATCTCTGACTATCCTAAAACAATCTAAGTGAAAGCCAAGCTTCTAATAATACAAGCTACTATTCTATTAATGGGGTGTCAATATTTTATAATGCACCACCCCTTGGACACACAAGCAACAAGAATGATAGAAGGACCCATCAGCTGACAAATACCCGCAGTAAAGGGTGCTGAGAAATGAGCCTTCAACACCTAAATCATCCCTCACAACCAAAACTCCAATTCAAGGTGTAGCATAGCTGAGAGTCTGAGAATGCACACTTTATCTGCATCCGATCATCATGAGAGCTAGCCCCATCCCTGCTTGTCCTATCACCCCCAAAGAAAAATAATCCCCGATGATTGCCTCCAGCCTCCTGGAGATGCTATCAATAACCGACACTCTCACAGAATCATGGTTAAAACACACTGGCTTATGTAACCAGCAGAATTGTAGCAACTCAACCTCCCGGACTCGCAACTGTTTAGCTGACAGCAACATTTTCCTCAGCGGTAGCCAGACTCAAAGTCGGTGGTGGGACTGGATTAAAACCATTGGTCTTGACAGGTGATCCACCTTTCGAGGTCACAACTCTCACTGGAACAGCAATTGCCTCTGGAGAAGTGGCTTCCTGGTGCTGCTGTTGTAACATCTTCATGCATTTCAGAGATGGAACATCACCTCTGCAGTATCTGCGCCAAATATTCCTGTATATCTCTTCCAAACCAAGAGTGAACTTTGCCCCATTGCAGACTGGTGACTTGGCCATCAAATCCCGCATAGTCATCCTCAAGTTTGAGAGGGCTGTCACATCTGAGGCTAACTGAATTGCCAGTTGTACATACTCATCTTCTGTCTTCGCAACCAGATTGCCTAACCCTGCATCACAGGAGCAAAGAGGTCAACTGTGATTTAAAACCATATGCCGATTTCCATCTTTAAGTACTTGTTCTGGCCAATTGATATATGCACAAGCAAACTTGCACATGCTGACAAGCATAACCATGCACACACCCACGTCATGAGCGAGCCATGCACTTAGTAGGAACTTAGCAAATCAAGCGGAATACAGAGATCATACTTATAGGAAGTAAGACGTGACAAAATTATATCATACTAGAACTGCAATGAATTTTTTGTAGAGAAGTCACAGAAGACACATGCATCCACAATTAAGCTTTAACCTTACCTGAGATTTTCTCTATCAAAATTCCTAACTATTGAGGAAGAAGCATTTCACTCTCTATTCCCAAGTCATGCAAATATAATTCAAAGCTCACGTGCCAAAATACAGAACAAGTTTGTTTAGCATACAAGAAAACATCACCTTATTGCCCTTATATCTCAACAAAGCTAATTGCATTCATTCCAATTCTTTATTAGATACCATCCCAGCGTGATCATAGTTTCAATTTTGTCACAAAACAAGAAGATATACTAGTCCTTTGAACCCAAAAATTTTAACAACAAAGGCAGCAAGGAAAGCCTTTAACATACAAAAAGCCCACAGTGAACAGTAGCACTGTAGTAGTCATGCGAGTATATGACCATCCAATGCAACCCCTGCCATGCAACAGCAAAGAATCTTTCCATTTTGCCATCAGCTAAAACTGACTTGCACGAACAGAACACAGTTTAAAATTTCAAATATAGAGATGCTTCAGAATTAATGCTTGTAGTCAAGCCATATAATTCGGTTAAATAATGACGCCCTTGACTAAAATTACTGCATGCCATGAGCTCTGCAGCAAGAGTGCTGAAAAAATGTAGGATCAATAAGCTTACCAACGTTTTCAAGGAGACTAACACCAACATTATGAGCGTGCACATTTCCAGCCATAGTAACACATGGAACTCCCATGTAGAGTGATTCACATGTTGTAGTTGTTCCAGCATATGGAAAAGTGTCCAGGCTACATCAAGAAGGAAAAACAACTCACTAAATTTAGAAAAGAATGGTTACAAGATTAGCTATCTAATAGATGATCAACTGATAGCAACAAGCAAAAACAAGAATGAACTCAGTAAATAGAAAAAGATATAGAAATCATGGATGTGGAACTTAAAAGGGAAATGGTGTGCTTCAGAAGCAACAACAATTACGAGAGGAGAAAAAAACGAAGCTAGACAAACAGGGAAGCGAAACAGGCAAATCTGCAATTTTTATGGTATAAAACTGAAAGAGATAAACCCCTCATCTCATAGAATTTGCAATGTACAGCTACAGGCTCCTAATGAATCAACAGTTACTCAAATGACAGAACCGCAACCAACTGGAAGGCTGGTTGCTGCGATTTCAATCCAATTATTTCCAGTGCAGATGCATATCAAAATCAATGAGATCAGCAAAGAGAATGATTTTGGCCTTTCTGATGAAGGTTATGGTCATTTCGTATACAGGTCTCAGCTCCAACTCTGATCTCTGGTTCGAATTCCACTTTTCAGTGTGACTGACCAGCAAGCGAGAAAAAGCAACATACCAACAGCCAATATGCCTCAAACGCAGAAAGATTTACCAATTTTCTAATAAGAAAAGTGCAAACATCATGCACAAGTGATCGATAAAATGCACGAAGCATCAGGCATAGGACCTGAAGCCTCTGAACAAAGTGAGGTTAAGACCTGGGCACAGTGAAGGCGTATCTTTAAAGATATATTTTCTTCAAGAAGTTATACTTAGACATACAAATATTCAACACAGAATGGCATTTTGTTTTTATTTCACTTCATTTCGGTTTACTCGCATAACTTCTAGCTTCCTTACACCGATGTCACCTTAGCCAACTCCAAATTCCTTTGGGAATAAGGCTTTGTTGCGGTTGCTGACAACAGATTGTTTTTTCTAAGAAGTTTAATTAAATCAAACTTCCATGATAATGCATCATTGAAATAAAAGAAAAGAACTATGCTAATAGTTATTTCTATTCCTTTGAATAAACTTCAAGAACGCCGGTTAGATCAGCAGTCCAAACAGTGATTAGCCTTTTTGTTTTCTGCCTTATACACAGGTCCGCCTCACCAATGCTTGTTCCCTCAACAACGTGCAGTAACATAAATTTCTAAATAACGCTTTAAAAAAAAAAAAAAGCACAAACGAATGTCGGTACAGGAAAGAGACAGAGAGAACACAGTAAAGGAAAAACTTAGAAACACTGTCTGCCACATGTGAGACATCTGCTGGAGGATCACAGCTCTTACCTTATGTCCATAAGAGCATATGCTTGCATGTGATCATGATTCAGAAGAATCAATGGCAAAAGATCAACACGCACAGGGTCCACTCCCAACTGCTCTAATGTTGAAAGAAACCCAAGTCTTATACTGTCGCAGCAAAAGGGTTTGCACTTCACCACCAAGCGCGAGTTTGGAACTGCACATAATATTCTTGCCCAGACTCGCAAAACTTTAGGTGTTATCTGAAAAAAGAGGAAAAGTTACTTCTACTGTTCAAGAATTATGCTAGATGTTAGACATGAATCACGCAGCTATGATAAAATCATATCTGCAAATAAATCACAACATACCTTAGCTAAATTGTTAAAGCTGCCATAAGTGACGAAGCCGTTACTGATAGCTGGAGCCGCAGAAACAGGGCCAGCCTCCGGTGATGGTGTGTAACAAAGGAACGATTCTGGTAACCGAACTAACTCCTCAACATGCCTGTTATTAGGTATCCTCACTTAGTATAAAGAAGGAATTACATGTATGGTACAATAGAACTACATCTAGGCCAATTAAAGCAGTGTGTTATTGGACATACTTTTGTCTCGTATCTTGAGGATCAGCCAGTGTATCTGTAATTCTGTAATCAATGGTGGGTAAACCAGTCGTATTTGGGTAGCCAATCCAAGTCACCTGCAATATAACAAAATCCCCAATCATCAGACTGAACAAAAACGTTTTTATCAAAGCATAAAAGGGTTCTCTGCCCCACATTTTTTTCCCAACTACAATAAACAAACTTGATCGTAAGGATCCTTGTCCTTCACCTGCCTTCTATCCCCTCTACTCTACCCCGAACCCGCACCCACTCCAATAACAAAATATCAGTTAAAAACACTCCAGCAGAGTTTTAAGATTAAAATTGGGTCCAAAAAAGGAATCAAGTAGATGTTTGGTGCATCTGAAAGACACTTTGTGAAAAAGCTGACTTCACATAAGTCTGGAGAGAGCAAATAATAAATAACTACTAAAAAAGGCAAATCAAAAGACCCATAATGCACGTGTCCTTAATCTCACCTGCAATGGAGCAGGGCGACAAGCCATTGTTCCCAATTTATTATTGGCTGTATGCCCAGTAAGTTCTACCAAAATATCAACCTTGTCTTCTCTAACCATTTGAGCAACTTTCTTTTCATCTATTCCATATATATCTCTCCAGATACCACCCTTTTTCACAACCTTTTCTCTAAATCTCAACGTTTTCGCATCTGCCTGCAGAAAAGCACAAACAGAGATTTTAGACATATTTGATACAGAAACAATTATCAAAATCATAGACTTATCAGGAACTACATATCCATCCAAGATGTACTCACAAAACAAAACAAAACAAAACAATAAAACTTCCACACAAACAGCAGAATAAATCAAAACAGCAAACAATCAACAGAGGACGCCAGTTCAATCTGCTTATAGTATAATTCTCTTTAAAAATTCAATGAAACATTCAAACCAAAATACTATATCAAGTTTAATCAATAGAGCAGATGAACAGGACATGTAGTTGATGAGGAGTAACTCGAAATCTGAGTAAAGCATACCTTCACAACTGCTGAGTAAACGATCACTTTATATTTAGCATACTCATGGTTCGCTAGTGGTGCTTCGATGAAGTATGATACAGAGTGGGTGAAGAAATCAGGGGAAACATATCCAACAATAAGAGATCGTTCTGGATCTTTTGGGTTGTCCCATGTTGTATACTGCTGATACAGCTTCATAAACCGCCTGCCCCAGTCTCTGCAAGTGCACAGCCCAAATGAGATAACATGAGAGAATGATAAATTGTTTGCAGCTTTAGATAATCGAAGAACCTATGGTTACATCACCAAAAGAACAAACTTGTACAAACAAGTGACACACACAAATTGCATATTCGTGTCATTACAGCCACAGTGATGTGGTACAAAATAGAGCAATTTAAGCCAAACGCAACTAAGCATCTATAGAACTACAAATAGTGAAGAAGAATAGAGAACATCTAAGCCAAACGCAGCTAACAACTTAAGCAAAAAGATCAACTTCAAAAAAAAGTTCATGTCAGTAATTCGTTGTTTGTTCAAGCATCTATAGAACTAGTTATCCTCGTTGCATCCAGCACAGATATAATTAACTACTACTTAGATTGCACAGCAGATATGAGCAGTGTGAAGAAGCTCACTCATTGCATTTTCAGCCTTGTCTCCGTCAAATAGAAAACACAAAATTGTTATCAGAAACCGAAGAAAAAATTATCCCCCGGTCCCCCCACCCCCCACTTTCCCCTTCAAACAAGGGAGTATTTACAATTAAAAATTACAGCTGCTTACTGCAGGAATCAAAGGCCTCAACTCAGTGGACAAATCCCAGCCGCCTCCCAAAGCTACTAGGATGACCTATCCCAGTGAAAATAGCCTCTCCCCTTGTCTTTTATTATTCCTCTTAAAAGGGAAAGGGTCTATTTGGTGTTTACTTGTCATGCAACAGTCAGGAAAAATCCATATTTAAATAACCAATGCATCAACAGAAAAAAAACAAGAGCATCATCTACTCCTTGTCCCCACCATCTTAGAAAGAAAGTGTACAAAGGGTCACAACAACTCAACCTGTGTGCCTCATATAGCTTGTCATCATCCCCTTCATTGATGTAGTTCATGGCAAGTAAGCGATTCTGAAAAGAAAAAAGAACACAGATTTACACACTTAAGCAGAGAACGCATAATTCTGAAAACCCTCTTTCCTCTTCTTTTCCCAAGGACGAGCAGGCACTGCATCCTTTCTCAGATACGAAGGAAGAATGCAGCAGACTATGACAGAGAAGCAAACCAAACATGTACTACAATCATCTTAAAGCTTTTCACATAAGGTTAAAAGCTGAACAGTTGTCTTAAGCAACAGAACCTGGAGCATTGCTCACACCCAAGCCATAGAACTATAGAAGCTATCTGCCCAAGACAGAAGCTCCAGAGCTCCAACATATACTAGTTTGTAAAATAAAACTAATGCCACTGTGAAAACGAAAAATCGTAGCCTTTCGATGCACTGAAACTAAAAGTAGATCCTTGCAGATGATATTCTGGAAAGGTTACAGTGACTTATGCTGACAAAGGTATCAGAATTATACATCGAAGATTTGAAGGCCACACTTCTAAGGAAAGACCATCAGATACCAACGGATGAAAAGCTGGTCCTGATCTTCACCTCTACAAGGCAATTAAAAAGCAGATGCATCACTGCAAACAAGTTTATCTGGAATAGAACAGACATAATAATAGCTTGAACTTAGTTCTTCCCTTTGAAGGTCACACACTACATAAAATTGTTTTCTGACAGGTGTCCACCTGTGACCTATGTAGGTATATATATCTAGATATACCCAGCTCCAGCCTAGGAGGTAAGCATTAAATCAGGATTCTCATAAAGTTGATTGTAGATAAAAAGGAGTGCTAAAAACCATTTCACGTTTTATCAGAATACCTGTCCTGCATTACGTGAATCAGGATCTATCTTGAGACATTGCTCATAAGCTTCAATAGCGCGAGATATATCCCCGGCATCTCTGTATAACACCCCTACAAAAAGACCAATGTAGAAGGAGCAATATTAAACACAAATACATCAAATTAGTGGTCGGACAGAATAAAAACTTAAGCATTAATTGTGAAGAATGGAAAAATGAAATAAACAAAGAAGGATTATACAGCACATTCTAATAAACTCGGCATTTGTTAGAGGACAAGGAATCCTCCTAGCTACAACAGTTAAAAATGGGACTTATTCCTGTCAAGGACGGTAGTCGGGAACCACTTAAAAGGTACCAGCAGGCAGCAGCCTTAGCCCAGAGAGACGTAAGAAATCACTCACCTCCAAATATAATCCAGAGAATAACATCTTCCCTAAAGATACAAAAACTTTTTACTTTCGTCGGTTTAAATGAAGAAGCACAAGAGGACTATAAGTTTCCCTAGCTATAAAGGACAAACTCCGAAATAGAGTTTGGGACATTTCTAAAAGCACCTGCAGCTTAACCACATGGATGCTAGAAAAAAAAAAAAAAAAAAAAAAAGGGCCCATGTAGACTATACTGAATGATAATTCCCTGTAAAAAGAGGGAGTTCTGCTCCGACCGTTTACACTACAACACAGCACAATCCCACAGCATAGTATATCCCTCTGTGAAGACCCAAAATTTTAATGTGCAGGAGCTCCATCAATAAGCCAGGACAGACCCACAATTTTAGTATGTGAGCCAAAGACTACACGCAAAAATACCATTGAGGAACAAATGTGACCTAATTGAAGCTTCTCTAACACATAGCAGAAACAGTCAGACTAAGGAGCAGTGGTAGGTGTGCGTGTTGCAAATCATAATCAGCGTTGGTTCTCCCCAACGCCACAGCCCAAGCAGTATAATTCAGTTATCATGAGAAGAATTATAAAGCACAACCAACATAGCACAATTCCAAAGCAACTTCCCTTTTTGGCCACAAATTTATTTTTTGTTTCTGATAGAAAAACAATATAATATTAGAAGAGAAGAAGCCTAACAGGACAAGACGTCTTTCTAGCCTTGAGATTAAAAATGGACCATGGAGTACAGGATTTGGAACAACCCTAAAAGCAAACATAGATCTGACCCAAAGGGAAGCTACAAACACAGCCCTATCCTAGGTAGCCTCTAGGATGCGATAATTTCCTGAAACAATTCAAGCATTCCGCTCGAGCCAGAAACACCAGAATACTGCTAGCGTTGCACACTTCCACAACCGGTTTCTTTCTTTCTCTCTACGTAGACCCATAAATCAAGTGCCCAAGGCTATAAGCCGAGTCACACTGAAGAAACAAATGCAACCCTGACTCGGAACTTTACCAACACATAACAAAAACACTCGAGCTTTACAAATGCAACCCTGTACTTGGAATTTCTCCAACACATAAGACAGTAGAGAAAATAACTATCAGCATATAGAAACTAGAGATATCAAAGTCAGCATTTCAGATTTTTAGCACTCTCAAAAAGTCTTCAAGAATGATTTCAAGAATGGCCACTAAAATTCCAAATTTAATACGATTCGATTCACTCGATAGACAAGCAGCAACGTTTTTGAGACGCGTATAATCAGAACCAGCTGAATGTCTGGAACTAGCAGATTCAAATTCCCTTTTCAAGTAGCTAGAATTCATATCCAGAAGAGAAAAAAGGTAATAGTCAGATTTACTAACACTTGGCATAAACAATTTGACATACACTTCCTGATCAATGACATTTCAGTATTGTCTAAAGCTTAATCATATGTATGGTATGTATCTCCAAAAACTCAAGGATGCAACTAAACGTGGATGGTGAACTTGAAAACTACTCCAATGGTTTCAGAAAATATGAAGATAAATACCTAAATTATTATATGCTTCAGCATACGTGGGATTGGCAATTATAGCTTTCTCAATCATGCTAGCAGCAGCATCCATTTTGCCCTGCACTAAGAGAAAGGCTCAATACCAAGTGTCGAACAATCATAGTTTTATTTATCTATACAAGGGTCAGTAAAAATATTACCTGAACAGTGTAGACAACACCAAGATTATTCAAAGACTGAGAAAAGTTTGGTTTAATTGACAAAGCCGTCTGCAATACAGTATGAAAGAAAACCAATGGTCAAGGCCAAGATGGCAACAACAAATAAAAGAGACTTTCCAAAGTGATGCACAAGAATCTGTGATTACCTGATAACACTCGACTGCCTTATCAAGATTTTCTCGATCTTTGTATATGACCCCTAAGTTGTTGCATGCTTCAGCACAATGAGGATTGAAATGGAAAGCAAGTTCATAAAAGATGATTGCCTGCATCAAAAAGAAAGAAAAAAGGTTGTCTTTAAGATAGGCATACCACAACATCAAGTGAATTTAAATGAGCTAACTGCTCAGTAATCACTTAATCAAATTAGTATATAGATTTCTACTACAGTTACATCATTTATAAGCAAAATTATGTGATTTCAAACAGTTAAAAATTACTATACATCGGGCTATAGAGGTTTATTAACAAAATTCCTTTGGCTGTTTAATGGTGTACATCATACAACGAAAGAAAGGAACAATTAAATCTTTAAAGGTATTGCTTGTGCAAACCAAAAGTATCTGCTATTTAAAGCTGCTATACAGAAGCCAAGTGCTGCACCGTGATGGCATCAGTCATTCCTAGATTTTGTATCAACAAAATCATACATCATAGCTTGGGGGCACAACTTTATACCAAGCTCCCTTTTTCACATGGGTGTTAACCCATGTTACTCGGACTCTTCGTATTGCCTCCCACACCCATGTCAGACACGGAATACTCGGACATGGGAATGACACTTGGACACTTCACTTTTAGCCAAAAACTTGTAGAATTTTAGTAAAATAGTCAAGTCCGACACTTGGACACGTACCCATGTCGGATACTTGTGGCTAACTCCGGCCGACATAGGACTACTGTTAACCCCTTGGTGGCTTCTTAAATATATTATTTTTACTTCGCAACCAAAAAAAAGCACCGACAATTCATAGATTAAATTGCCAAGAACATTCTACAAAACAAGACTATAATGAAAGATATATAAACAGTAACATAAATAGATAGGGAGAGAATGAGAGAGATGAAAAACAGATATGTCCTACATGAGCCTTGGATGCAACTTACCATCTCAAACTTAAGCATTTCGCCATATGCAACACCCAGGTTATACATTGCATCAGCATAATGCCAATTGTAATAGAGAGCCTTCTTATAGTATGCAACACCTTGTTCAATATCTCCATCTAGTTTGACCTGAGGAAAGTTGGAAAAGTGACGATTTATCAAAGCAACCTCAAATTCAGGAACTTGATAAGAAAAGACTTAACACTGGGGACACAATTTAATTTTCCAAAAGGCTTCAGGGATCCTAAAAAACAAAATACATCCAATATCACATAAAATTATTCTCCCACCATGGTTTAATAAAAGAAAGGTTCAGTATCCTAAAGAGGATTCCTGTTTAAACTAACATAATTTAAATACCATGTACCCTCTCGATGCCATCATTTAGAATGTTCTTTGAATTAAACACCCAGTACAAAACAAGAACAAGAAGACCTCTTTAGTCTCAAGAGATATAAAGCTGGAAACACTGAAACTCAAACCTATTATCTCCCTGTTCCAGATTATTCTCCTCAAACAAACGGTAAGCCTGAGCTACTGGCCTTTATAATCCATCCTCGATTGAACAAAATTCTATTCCAATTTTCTGAACAAAAATAGCTAGGGTGGTCAAAAAGCCTCTTCGACCCCATTTTCCCACCGCCACGTTGTCATAAGGTTAAAACCCATCCGACCCATCTAGCAAAGATTGGCAGCATAGTATTCTGTGACGAACTATATTGCATTAGATGGAAGCCCCTATGATACTCTCCTCTTGTATTTGATCAGCTGGCCGCTTGTACCTCTCGATGAATCATAGTTCTCTCCTTCATCGGAATAATATGGCATCTTCTGATCCCACTAATTTAGTGTCCAAACCATAAAAAAATCAGAGTTTATCCAACAATAGACCTTCATCCTCAGGAAACTATCTTCATGCAAGTTGTTTACTTTAACTCACACTTATGTAACTAATATCTGTTCATCTGACACCTACCCATCACAATTAAAAGACGGACGCACAGGTTTGTTCCATTTTAGCCCAAGGTGAGAGGCCTGTCATCCTTAACAGTCCTATCAGCGTTCCTCTGCAGGGCAAAGTTCCCAGAAGAAACATGTCTAATGTTTATGACATGTTGATCAACACTAGTTCTTGTCACTCCCTTGTAATTGAGGTTCACAATTAATGAGCAATCAACGGGATTAGCATTACCCTGAACAGCTTCAACTGAGATAAACTTATTTGCTTCCTCACCGAATAACTTAATTTCCATGCCAATCATTTGTTTTTAAATCTCTCAGAGACTGGATTTAAGAAAGATTCCCCGTAAGTCATAACTGCAGAAATGTTGACGGAAAAAGCTCTTGAAAGGCCGTGGGGAACACTATAGACGTAATGACATCTTCCCTTACAAGCTTCTTCAATATAGACCTACATAGTACATACACCTGAACTCAAAAGCCATGTTGCGGCTCACATGCACTGTGCTTGCTTTCTCATGGGTCGCGCTATGTAGCTCCTCGATATCTGACTGTCGTAACCCAAAGGCCTCCATTCAGGTGTCCTTCCCTGGGTGTTTCCATACCCTATACCAACCAGCGAACCTCATCAAAGCAACGCTAAAATGATTACAATAGCTTTGACTCCGGCCACTGCAGCAGTCGTAGTTGCCTTCTTGTAACTAGTTAGACGACTACCATCCTCACATCAGCCCTCGAAAACCCTACTACTAGATCTCCCAATTACCATCAGGGGCTTTCCCCCTCTGAGACCACCTATTCAATTGCAATCATCTCCGATGGGCGTTCTGTTATCTGCCTCCCCCATCGCTATGTCACCCATCCACAAAAATCCTAACTCCAAAAAGGTCAGTTTTGATCTTGTCTTCACCCATCAAGTATTCGGCCAAATCTCTTCTTCAAATCAGATGTGGTCATCTAAGTGAAAGGTGAGTCAAAACCTCCTACACAGCACCAACTAGCATGTTCTCTGCCAGCCTTTCTCCCTGATGCTACCGAATCCACCATCACTAAGTTTCTTGAAATAGAGAGAGGAAAAAAGAGCGAGCATATGTAACATTACTTTTTTCTCTTTAAGCGACCAGTTAAGAATTCTGAATGAGTCCACCTTTTTAGCTCACCATTTTTACCTTCCAAAGAGTACTAAAGCATGATAACAAGACACACATTTGCAAAACATTGAAAAGATTGTTCTCCATAGCAGAAAGGTTTCGACCTAGGAATGCTAACTACTGTTTCTTGCAATTTCCTCACAGAACTTAATTAATAAAAGCCTTGACAAGGGGAAGAAATCATATAACCTAACACAACGCAGCAAACTTGCTCTGGTACACAAGCAGGAGTGCAAATTGAAACTGTCCTCTAGGACCAGCGCATAACAATAAATGCCTTCCTTGAATAACTTCAACAAATAAAAAAGTTTTGGCAGACAATATATTTAGGTTTACCCTGAGGCAATCTCATATGAGGAAACAGACTTACGGCTACTATCTACTTTAGGACATGTCATTCTGGTTGTGATGTCGAGAAACTTTAAGAAGTAGAAAAGTTAAATGCTAACCAGCACTTACCTTTGTTCCCAAATCTGTCAAGGCTATTGCCATATTGTTCTTAGCAATCTCAAAATTTGGAGACACTGCCAAACACCTGGCCAGACAAACGAAGAACGGATAGCACCAGTCAAGCATACTTCAAATTAAAGAAAACATATTTTCACTAAGATAAACCAAGCAATACCAGACAAGCAATCACAGACTGCTAACATTCAAGTTACCTCTCGTAACATGCAATTGCAGACTCCAAATCCCCTCTGTTCTTGTATATGACACCCATGTTACAATATGCTTCCGCATACATGGGTCTCTCTAGTGCTGCCTTCTCGTAGCATGTGAGGGCCGTGTCGAATTGCATCAATTCAGAGTACACAACTCCAAGGTTATAGAATGCAGGCTGCAGAGATAAAATAGATAAGTATATTTGAGATGTATAATCAGAAATGACACATCTTAAGGCAGCATTAGAAAGTATACTTACAGCATAGTGTGGATCGACTTTAAGAGCATCATGGTATTTCTGTATCCCCTCCTGAGTATTGCCCGCGAGCTTTAAGCTGGTCCCAATATCCGTAAGTACAATTGCTAAGCATTCTGCTGCTGGTTTATATGCTGTGTCAGCTCTCAAAGCCTTCTGGTAAGACTGAATCAAATACAAAACTATTTCTCAGCAACTCGAAAGGGAGAAAAATGTCCTTTTTCCCCACCACTTGTTACCACTTTTTAGTGGACTAAGAAGCATATAAATTCTTAAACAAATGACAACAAGTAACAGTTCATAATTCTCTACATGTAGAAATGAAGTGCCTAATCAAGCAGTTGTATTTTTTCACTGTGACTTTTTCATGAGAGTAACTAGCATTGTTGATCTGAAATGTTAAGGGTTAAACTTGAAGGTTAATTCGAAAAGCATAACCCATAAGTTGGTTTAAGGATTTTTTCATGTTTGGTGCCCTGTGTTTTGGGCTAATCCAAGCTTGGTGCCTTGTGTTTAGGATATTCCAAGTTTAGTGCCCCAACTTTTTAATAGAATCCATGTTTAGTGCCCTGTGTACAGACGGCGTTAACTATTTCCGTTAAAATGATGACGTGGATCTAAAAAATATATGAAAATTCCAGAAAAATGATTAAATCCATAAAAATCACAAAAAATTCAACAAATAAATTAAAAATTCTATAAAAAATAACAAAAATTCACAAAAAAATTTCTTGTAAATCACAAAATAATCCTAAAAAAAATAAAAAGTAAAATTTTTCTAAAAAATCAAAAACAATTCCTTAAAAAGAAAAAAATTCCCAAAAATTTCTCGAAAATCACG
>CAAKMY010003403.1:356-12652 GCA_901111285.1 Corrigiola litoralis
AGGTAATTAATAACTTTTTAATACGATTAAAAGTCGGGTATAACCAACAACAAGTTCTTCCCTGAACACTTGCTTAGGGCTAAGGTAACATGTCGCAAAGGCAGTTTTACCACAGATTCATGGAATTAGAGATATTTTCTGAGGCCTGTGCTAGGATATTTGAGAAGAAGCTGAACAGAAACATCCAAGCACAATTTTCGGGTGAAACTTGGTATGACGTGGATTTTGTCTACGAGAAAGCCTGTAATCTGGAACTTAGCAATGCTGAATTGGGTTATGATTTCGGGCTGAAGCGCAAGGATTTTGGAGGAAACCAATCTGAAAATCAGTCTAAGAAGGGTACATTCAAGGGGAAATCGAAGTCCTATGGTTGATTTGATAACCAAAATAGTCAAAGTGGTTGAGAAAGACCACTACCTTCTTTAGATGTGACAAGAAAGCACACCTAGGATATGCGTGCGATGGCAAGAAGTTGAACTGAAATTGATGTGGTATACTTGGACATTTCGAGATTGACTGCAACCTTAAGAAAGACGGAAAACCTACATCTAAACCGAACTACAGATTGTGGAACCGATCTCAGTTTAGAGGACAAGGAGCTCCGAGAACTGCTAGCAAAAACCCGAACCCAACTCCAAACAAGTCGAATTTTGCTACTATTAATAAGCCTACTGGAACTGTCAACGCAGCCCAGGGAATGAGGAAACTGAAGATTCGAACATGGTGAACGATAACTTACTTGTCAACTCCGTTATTGCACATGTATTGTTTTATTGTGGCGTAAAGCATTTCTTTGTTTATATTATAATTGCAAAGAACCAAGACCAACATAACACTAGGATGATAACTTGTGATGTGCAATTACCTTCTAGTGAGGTAGTGACCTATAATAAGATTTTCATGGAAGTACCATTAAAGATAGGAGATATCGATTTTAGGGTAAACCTGATAGAATTTCATTTGCCTTATTTTAATGTAATCGTTGGTATGGATTGGTTGATGGCTCGATGAGCGAGTATCGACTATTGGCAACGAAAGATTTGATTAAGAGGACACAAGAAACTTAGGGTAACTTTTAAGGGAGAAGCCTGTGAGCCTAGAGTAAAGCTCATCTCGACTATGAAGTCGGTGAAAGAACTTAGAAAAATAGCTGAAATTTTATTGTGCCATGTTAGAGACTTAAGGATTCAGTACCCAGACCTAAGTGAAGTGCCTATTGTGAGTATATTGGATACTGCCTGAAATTTAGACGTATACAACAATAATGATCTTTTTTTCGTAAATGACACCAAAGTTGAAGAAAAATGCCTTTGGTCTAGACTCCAAGTGTTATATTTGATTTGTCCGAAGAGGAATTTTTTTAGAGTTGATTACTTCATTTTTTTGTTGATCATGCTATTTATTCCCTTTACAAAATATTTGAACAATATCAAGGATATGGGTATATTTTTGCTTTTCTATTTACCTCTATTACTTAATTATGTTGGATGAAATGACTTAAAAGTCTCGTTGTTTTCATCTCGAACATTTACTTAAGCATATTGAAAATCTAATATTGTTGGAGATGACTTATTTATTGAGTGTAAATTAATCAAAGAAGTCATTACTAATAAAAAATGGAGGCTTGATGATATATTAAGGTTTTTGAAAGATATTGGTTGGTTTTTCTAATGCGATGATTGCATATAGAATTTTGATGACTAATTATTTTATTATCACACCTGTAGAAAGAAGTTTTTTTATAGTTGAAGTTGTTGAAAACTTATTTGCATTCTACAGTGTCACAAGATTTACTCAATGGATTAGCGAAAATAGTGATCGACAACGATTTCTTTGAGAATGTGGGTTATAAAAAGAGTTAAAAGATGTTTTTGCTTTAAAAACGCTAGAAGAGTTGATATTTTCAAGTAAATCATTACCCTGATGTTGTTTTATTTGGGAGTTCTTTGTTTTTTTTAAATACTAATTTTTTTTTGGAAGGAATCAGTAGGATTGTATTAATCAAGATAAGACAAATACAACCTAAAGAAATCGACCAAGGAATCCCAACATGGGAACCTAACTAGCCAACTAGCTAACTACTAAAGCTGAAAAACAAGTCTAAACTCAAAAACAAATGAGCAAACTTTCTCTGATCACACTTCTTACCCCTGTTTCTTATCATAGACCACTAAAGTTCCTTGGCAAGACTGTGAGGCGTCGTTCTATTATCAATCCAGAGCAAGACTTCTGACCATATGTCATAGGAGAAACTACACCCAAAGGATATGTGATTTCTAGTCTCTTCTGCTACACAGCCTAAACTGACTAGGCAGTTGAAATTCCCTAGACTGCAACTTTTCATTTGTGAGAAGAAAATCTCTAACTGCTAAGATGCTTGTTATCATGTGTCTAGGATAAATAACTAAATCCCCATAGATGCTTTAATCAGAATAATTTCCTCTCATACTTCCTAAAATGATCATATGCAGCTGACAGCTTCAACTTAGTACCATGATAGCAAGATTTCATAAGCTTCTTTGCACTAGCAGCATCTCCCACTGTTTGAATCAACTAATCTCTTATAGAACAAATGTTCTTGATACATCATGAATTAGAACTTCTTGGCTTAAAGATCCATACATCTACACCCCTAAATGATGAAGATGAGCCCATCTAGACCAAAGCTAGAGTAAGAACCATGAAGTTTCCACAACCATTTCAAGCAGAGGGCCTTATTCTAGATAAGAACCTCTTTCACACAGAGGCCTCCTTCAATAACTCGCTTATAGACATTACTCCATATAAATAGCACAAGTTTCCTCTAGGTTTCAGATATCCCCTTGAAAAATACGCTGCAATCCACTACTCCATTTGCTTAACTACATTAACAGCTAGCAACAAACCACTACTCCAGAAATTCTGCAATCCAAAAATGACTCAATTCAGAAGTTGAGTTCTACTTGCATACGAGAGAAATCTAGTGGCCCAATGAGTGATCTTGGCTCTAATCTTACAAATCAAGTCTTCACACATATGATATATTCCTTAATTTGCAAGCATGAAGAGGCAAACCAAGGTACTTTAGAGGAAATTCTCCCAATTGGAAACATGTTTCCTTCAAAATATAGTCTCTCTGTAAAGTGTCCATACCACCTATATATATAGAAGACTTTTCAGCCCTAGCATGCAAGCGTGACATATCTACAAATGATTTCAAAACCCCCTACACAATTTAATAGATGCTAATGACCCTTTGGTAAATACCTTAAAATCATCTGCAAATACTAAATGGTTGAATCTAAGCTTCTTGCAAAGTGGATGAAATATGATGTCTTTGTGATACTGAAGATGCTTAAGCCCTCTGGATCACATTTCCATACAAATCACAAAGAGGTATGGAAAAATTGGGTCTCCCTGCCTCAAACCACATCTTCCAGTTATATAACCAACACTAACACCATTAATGGTTAAAGATAATCTCACACTATTCAACCAACACTTTATCCAACCCACAAATTTCTTAGGAAAATAAATTCAAATATTTGACAGCATTTGCCATAAATTTCCAACTTACAGTGTCAAAAGCTTTCTTGATGTCCACCTTCAATATGACAGCCTCTTCCTAAAATAATGCTACAAAAACTCGTGAGTTATATGATAATTCTAAAAAATACTCATGCCACTTATAAGTGTTGCCTGCTCCTCTGCTATAACACTTGCTAGCACACTCGTGAGTTATCTAATGTAACTTTAATTGCAAGGACTCTATCATTTGTGTTGTTGTATTTTTATTTATGAAGACATTATAACTAGTGCTTGAGTGATTAGGGCTTAGTGACAAATTTGTGCATAGGAGTTCCAAATACAGATAACTCCCAAGAAGAAGAAACTATCTCCCTAGAAAATTTGGATCAGCAACCTAACAGTTGAGAAACCAAGAAATTCCAGGTTTCTTAATAACATCACAAGCTTGGTTAATCACCACTGTGGAGTGATCTGAAATGCCTTAGGGTAAGAATTCAGCATGAGATTTACTGAAACACACAAGGCATTTCTAATTAACCAAAGCTCTATCTAACTTTTGTAAAAGATGGGAATACATGTAGGCGTTCTCCCTTTTAAGTACTTGGGAGTTCCCTTATGATCCAGGAGGTTAAATGTTTCAGAATGTAGAGGTTTGATTGATAAAATCACTGCTAAGATAGGAATATGGACTGCTAAATTTCTATCCTATGCTGGTAGAAAGTAATTGATTTAGGCTGTTCTATTTGGTATACAAGCATATTGGTCTCAGGTTTTTGTATTGCCTAAGAAAGTGCTTTCTGAAATTGAATCCAGAATTAGGTCTTACCTGTGGAGCGGGATAGACCATGTTACCAAAAGGGCTTTGGTGAGATGGGATAATTGCTGCAAACCCAAGAGCAATGGAGGACTTAATCTGGTTAACCTTGTTAGATGAAATATTGTTGCAATAGGGAAGTTACTTTGGTCTCTGGCTAGCTCTAAGGAAGTGCTATGGGTTCAATGGATTTATACATACTATATGAAATAAGGAGACACTGTGTGGACTATGAAAGTACCTACTGCAGCTTCTTGGTTGATTAAGAAAGTGATATTTGTTAGAGAAAAGTTGCAAGACACTAGTAGAAAATATCAAATAAGCCTCCCCTAAAAGGAGGCATTTGTATAGAAACCGCCTCTATAAGACACTTTAGAAGGCGGTTATCGACTACAAATGCCTTTATAAGTCGAAACCAAAAATGCTCGAAATCGTCACAGAACTTAAGGCATCAGTTTGAATGAGTTTAGGCGGCGGTTGTTACTTTACAAGACGGTTGTTATGATAAACCGCCTTCTTTACTCCCCTATATTTATCATGCTTTAGAAGGCGGGTGTCTAGAATAGCTACCTCTGATTGATGTTATAAGTCACCTGACTTTAGGCTGCGGTTGATGATTAAACCGACGTGTAAACAATCGCCTCACTTTTTTACTTTCCTTATCCAACCCACTAAACACATCTTGTAAACTGACTCCCATAACTTCAGGCACCATCAACAGGAAACCAAAAAATTCCACAAAAAAAAGGGATATTTCCTTATGTCACCCTGAGCTTTTGCTTTTTTTTTTATATTGCCCCTGTGTTTTTTCGACTTTTTTATATCACCCTGAGGTCTGTGTTTTTGGTATTTATGGGGTTTTGATGGATGGAAAACTAACACCGTTGATGACCCTTGATGACGTCGTCTCTGATAAACCGACCTCACCTATTCTTGTCCCCTTTTGCATTTCCAATCCCATGCTTCTTCAAGCTGCCATTGTACAGTTTGAAAGTAAATAGGTTTTATTCCGCTCCTTTATTTGTTTTCCTTAGTAGCATTTTTCATTGGTTATATAATTTCATTTTTTGTTGAAATAATTAGAATTGAATTGCATTATTAAAATAGACATTTAACAGAATTTATTTTTTCCATTTTTGTGGGATTTATTTCTGAATTTATTGTTGTTGTAATTGCATTGTTAAATTCAAGGAAAAATTGATGGGAATAATCCGAAGTTTGGGCGGTTTTTTTTAATAGTCCCAACTATGGATTATTCTTAGATAATCTCAACTTTACCTCATTTTTGCAAAGAATGGTCCAGTTTTATCTGAACCTAATACTGAACCTCTTTTTTTCACCAAACCACCCACTAGCCACCTCTTATCCTCCAAACCTCCCACATCCACCACACCGCACCCAAAATCATAACCAGCAATCGCAAAAAGTGAAATTATACACCTTTACTTCATTTTCCTACGCACATCAACTAAGTACATCACCATCTTTGTTGCTCCATCGTCATCACACCTTTCACTCTCGATATCATTACCGCCCAAGGCCGACGGAGGTCCAGCAAAGCCCACCTTACTAGCCTCTTTCTATGTTCGAATTAGTAGGTTGTAGCAAAGGAGATGGGGAGATGGAGGGGGTGATGTCGAGTGGTGGTGGTTGTTGGGATATGGGTAGGCGACAGTAAATTAGTGATGGTGGATGGGTTTGTTAATTAAGGGAGTGGTGGTGGTGTGATTGGGGGTGAGAAATATGAGAAAAAAGGGGCTGTGGGGATGGTCAAGTTTGAGATAAGAGGGGTGGAGGAGGAGGGCTGATAGAGGAGGGATAAGTTGGGAAGAAAAGTGTACGTTGTGATAGGGTGGCTGATGGTGGCGGTTGGGTGGTGCTGATGTGGTGGTGGGTGGCTTCTAGGTGGTGGTTGGAGGAGCGATGATGTCCCCTTTGTTTTCAAGATGACTCTGTTTAATAGAAAGAGTAAGGTTGAACTTTGTCCTTTCTTTTATAAAAACACGTGTATTGCACGGGCCTGACTGGCAATTGACCACTTATTTTATTTTATTTTTTTTGATATATATGTATCCCAGACCTAGCTTCGGAATTTCGGGACCACCAGCAGAAATTAGAACCCAAAGTTGGGATTATGTAGGAATAATTCAAAGTTGGGACTATTAAAAAAGAACCGCCCAAACTTCGGATTATTCCCATCAATTTTTCCTAAATTCAATTGGTTATTTTCAACTTTTTAATTTAGGCTCTGTCTTGTTCCTATGTTTGGTGTTGTGCGGTCTGTTGAGTGTTGATTCACTAGAAAAGCTTGACCATGATTTTTGTTGTACTTAAAATTGGATTTACTAATGGACTAGCTAAGTTGATGGAGTCATCGAATGGAGGTGGCTGGTAAACTTTTGTGGATGTGTCGTCTAAGTTGATAGATGTGACCAAACACTTGCACACATTACAAAGCTAAGTTGATGGAGTCATCGAATGGAGGTCACTGAAGAACGACTTGCTGCTTTATTTAGAATTTATGGGCAAGTAAGCTTTTGTTTTTGTTCAGTTTTGGTTTGTTTCTTTGTTGACCATCTACCCTCATTAGAATTCAGGTAGCTTAAATTTTTATGCTTGTTTTGGTTGCTCGTATTGCTTACCTGGTGAGTTGCAATGTCTAAATATTTACACAAATGCATACTTACTTATGATCTAACCTATTTTCCATTTTTACATGTACCTGGTGCAAGAGCATTGCTGCATTGTACACTTTGTTTTTGTTTTAGACATTTGATCTAGTGACAAATGAATCATGTAACTTGTGAAACCTATTGTATAACCTCGTCTATGACCTTTTATCTATTCTTTATTTCCTAGAATCTTACTATTTCTAAGATTTGTGCTGTCAATTACAAGATTTACTGGAGGGTGTTCAAAGAGTTCAAGAAGAAGTTCACTGCTGCCAAGGTAAACTCAAACCTATTTTTTCAATTAGATGTGGGATTACGTTGGCTGTTTTTATGTGCTTTTTTCTCATTGCTAGCTGTTATTACTCCCTTGGGATATATTGTTCTGTTTTTAAGCAAAAGTGATTTTATTTATATGCTGCTTGTTTCATATACTCTCACGACCATAGATGCCGCCTCATCTACTCATTAATGAAGCCGGCCCTTTCCTTCTATGTTTTAGTGAGTTTTAACTAAAGTCTTATTAATATTGATTTTTTTTATAGAATCAGATTTTGGATTTTGATTAGCTATGATTGTGTGACTGATAGTCTGTTTTGCGCTTTTACTTACGTGTGCTAAATTGTCGAGAGTGGGAATTCCAAAGCAAGACGAGATCCTTGTGTATTGGTTGTCATTTAGAAGGTAGCAAACGTGCACCCACCTTGGATATGTCTGATTCATTTCTATCTGTGTAATTGTGATTTTCTGTGTATATAATTTATATGTTCTTATACTGTTGGTAGTGATCTGTATCTATCAAGTCGTAGAATTCATTGGTAATACCAGTAGGATATTGGCATTAAATAGTAGGATATGATCCTTTGGTTGCTCTTTACTTATTTTTGTCAGTTGCCCGCTTTGGTTGAGTTGTTAAGCTTCTAGTTTGGAAGTGTGGAAAGTTGTTTTCAGAATTGATCTTGTGAATCCTTGCTGCATTGATAGTATGATTTACCTTTTGATGCTTTAGTTTCAATATGTGTCCAGTTTGATATTTATTGTGACGACGGTTGTAAGTTTCGTTACTCGCAAGGACATGAGACACTTAAGCGTTGTTGCATTTACTAGTGCTGATATATATGCATTAAGATGAAGCCTAAGACTAGAGTGCTTGTGTATCTTATTTGCCCCCCCCCCCTCCCTCCTTACTGCAAAGAAGTTCTTCATGACATGTGTTCAGTTGAAGTATTGTGCTATATGTCATACTTTCTTTATCTTATGAACATGTTGCCTTACATTATTATCTACTACATCGAGCATATGGTTAAGTAATATTTTGTTTGCTATTAGCTCAATGGAAGAGCAATGTGCATCTTCGCACAAAGGTGTGGGTTCAAATCCCAGATAGCAAAGTCGTGAGATGATTGAATTATTTTTTATAAAATAAATTATAACTTCTGTGGCGTTCGTCCCTCATCACCGCCTCCTAAAGTACCTTTTAGAAGGCGGTTGTAAATTGCATCTGCCACATAAAGTATACTTAAGGAGGCGGTTCTGAACACTTTAGGTGGCGGTTATAGTTCATAATCTCTTCCTAAAGTGTACTTTAGGAGGCGGACTGTAACCGCCTCCTAAAGTTACCTCACTTTAGGCGACCTGCTGAGCTAAGGCGGCTAGGAACCGCCTCCTATTGCATTTTGCAACCGCCACCTATTGATCTTTTTCTACTAGTGAGACTTCAAGCAAGGCTGGGGGAAGGTGGCTTCTATGGCTGGTTACTCAATTAAAGCCTGCTATGAATCTTTATCTAGTGAGTGTAGACCAATTATCTGGAAGAGTATTATCATGGGAAATTATGCTGAACAGAAACATGTTTTCATTCTATGGTTGTTTCTATGGGGTAGAGTTGCTACCAAGGACAGACTCAGACAATGGGATCCTGCTATTGATCCTGTTTGTATGTTATGTAAATCTAATCATGAAGACATTGCTCATCAGCTGTTCCAGTGCCAAATTAGTAAGCAAATCTGGTCTAGGCTTCTGCAATGGTGGGGGTCTACTAGAAGAATTATGGTATGGGAGGAGGAGATGAAGCTTGCTGGTGTTTTGTGTTGAAAGTCAGAAGCAAGGTTTGCCATATACAGAGCTATGTTTGTTGCTGCAATCTATTATATTTGGCAGGAGAGGAATGCTCCTTTATTCAGAGATGAAGAAAGATCAGTTGATACAATCCTGAGGTGTATAACTAATAGTTTGTACTTTAGGTGTAGCAAATGCTTTCCTTTTTGTTAGGGAGACATACCTTTGATTTAGCTTGTGTGTTTTAGCTCATTTGTGAGTATTAAGGGGCTCCAGCCCTTGTGTTCTAGCCTCTGTATCTAAACATGTAGCACATGATGGTTTGTCGAGAGAAGTGCAAGACCTTCCTAGAAGGCATGGCTCTTACTCTCAAATCTGATGCTTTGTAACAAGTTTAGTTTAGGTTGTTTTTCTGGAGTTGTTAGTTTGTTAGTAAGTAGTGTGTTATCTACTTGCGTAGGTGTGTAATGTTTGCATCCAAGGTTAATTGAAAATTTCATTTTACCAAAAAAAAAAAAAAACTTCATCAAGTTGGCCTTATGTTGTGGTTATTAATTAGTCCAAGTGAATTGACAGCCAGTGTAATTCAAGTCAAACACACCAATCTGAACAACAACATTATGAAAATCTGCAATGTCTCTCTTGTTAACTCCAAGAAGACTTTACTTCCCATTCTCAGTCAATGTAACATTAAAATCTCCTACAATAAGCAACTTCAAACTACTAAGAAAATTCCACAACTCATGACTCTCACTACTATCATTTGATCCATAAAAAAAAAAAGACCGGAAACAATAGCTATCATAAGAGATTTTTGTAACTTTTGTATGAATGTATTAAGCTCCCACGTTAATAACATCTACTGTAATGTCTCTACTCCTCCATATCAGCCAAATTCTGCCATTGTAATGCTTTAAAAATATAACTACACCAGATAGAATAATAACCACTAAACTTCCTTCTAATGATATTCTTTGCTTTAGCTTCTTTCACTCTGGTTTCTAGGATAGCTAACACCTCCATTCTCTACCGCCATATGAAGTTTAAAACTTCATGGTGCTTTTAGGGGTCTTTGATACCTCTTATGTTCCATGATGCTAGTATCATGGAGACAATTCTGGCGGTTTACCACCACTTCCATCTCCTGTAAAAACCACACTAGATTAAGTAAGCTCAATTTCAGTCTGACTCGGAGTTTGCTGATCAACCATTACTTGCTATGAAATATCATCACCTAACACCTAGAACTTATTAAAAATGCACTCAAATCCTAAGCATAAGATTTTCTAAGAATGACTTCTCTTATTCACCATCATGAAACCCTCTTTGTTCTAGCCGGAACTATCAGAAACCTGTTCAGAAGATGCTGCCTGAACCCATTTCTTCTCTTACACTATAGGTTTAGCCAATTCTGTTTTAGGTATCTCCACAACCTCACTTTGAGCTTTCTCTACCCAGCCTGCACTTCTTTGTATTATGCCCCAATTTTCCATAACACGCATAATAATCAGGCAACCATTCATAGGTCACTCTTTGCATTATTAATCCCTAAAAGGGAGTCATAATTGGGACTTCAGCAGGAAACTCCATAGCAAAATCTACCTCTATCATTATTCTCGCAAAGAGCAATTTGTCTTGAGCTGTTTTAGTTGTTTCAGCATACAAAGGAATCCTTACTCTACTAGCAATTTTTCTTAATTCGACGTCTGACCATAAGATTGGCTCTAACCTAGGGAACAATACCCATACTGGAAATGTAGAAACATTATCAAGTTTAGCATTGAAAGTAGGTGTCAAGACCTTCAACATCAGAGCATGTCCCTTCTTTATCCACTGACCACCTCTAGTTACTTCCTCCATATTATTTTCGGAACCAAATCTGAGGACAAACCATCCCTTCCTAAGATATTGAACCGTAGGCCTAGAACTTTAATACTTATTCACATATTCCTGCAACTCTCCCACAGATTCAACTTTATGCAAACGCATACCAACATTACTGACCGGAGGCCCACCATCTGCTAGCATTGTGTGGTTTGGAATCTATTCTACCTTAGGTCTCTGTTTCCAAGCATTTTGCTTAGATTTCAGACCTTTAGTTCCAGCATCATTCACTACATTATTTCCAATAATACTAACATCTTTTCCAGCACTTGTAGGACCAGAATTGCTAGATTCTATCAGAGGTCAGTGGTCTTAGACCGTCCTACATTATCAGAGTTGGCCAAAATCTCATAGTCAGAGGAATTTCCCACAAGTCCCTTTTGTTTAGTAAGTTATTATCATCAGTCTTATTAGAATTATTCACTCTCACACCAATTTTATGAGATTTTTCAAGATCAAAATTTGTCTTCTCAGGAAATGAGGATATCACAAAATTACCAGAATAGTTTCCTTCAGAGCAGGAAGCAGGCTGAGAAGGTTGATTGTGAAGAGAAGGTCATCCTCGGGAGCGGGTTTTTGCCGCCATTAGAGTAAAAAGGAGCAAAGTAAAGGGAGCTCAGAGAAGACATTCTCTCATTCTCTCTCTAACTTTCTCTCTCATAAAATTTTTAAACTGTAATAATACACAATTCTAAATGAACAAAATAATTGGATAAATCATGTATTGATTTTTTTTTCTTTATATATAAACAAAATTCTTTGGGGCCTAATTTGGGAGTTTAGCACAAGGCCTTGTAAATATCTAAGACGGCCCTTTAGGAGACATCAATCTAACAAAGGAACTTGACTATTGAAATGTGAATAGGGGTTAATTTTATATTCATGTTAATGTAAGTGGGGTTTCTACTCCCAGAGTTCCATTCCTTTTACCATATTTTTTGCGTTGTTCGTGATCTTGGCTACTGTTAGAGTTAGTACAACACCAAAGAAGCATTCATGTGGATAACTCATAACTCTTAATAGACTAGTCCTAATACTCTACCTCCCTGAAGTCCAACCCGTATTTATATAAGATCAATAAAGGCGCTTGTGATATTAAAATATTATAACAATACTCGCCATGTCATTTAAGTTATTAAGTACTTATTAATATCGTACATGTGCAATTATCATGGAGCTAGAATGGAAATATCTTACATGTGCAATTATCTTGTAGCTTTAATTCTTACTTATGATCTAATTAATGAAGCACAATTTATGATCCAAAAACACCAAATGTACATAATCAATACATACAGTTTTACCATGATTTTGTAGCCAATCTTGTACTGAATTACATATATACTAGGTAGCATCCCGTGCTT
>CAAKMY010003414.1:583-16256 GCA_901111285.1 Corrigiola litoralis
TGGTGAATGTTATAATAATTTAAATATGTATTTGCTAAAAAATACATAAAAATATCATTACCTAAATACTATTAAGTTATACTCACTATTGTCGACGTATGTAGATACATATATCTATTTGGAGTATACTCACTATGGTTGATTAATAAAGTTTTGATAAATAGGAGATGTATACTACATAAATATACTCTCTATAGTTGGTAAATGTTACAACAATCTAAATTTATGTTTGTAAAAAAAAAAATACATAATAGTATTAATAAGGATGTATGCTAAATAAATATTATGGGACTATAATCACTATAGTTGTCTTACATA
This sequence comes from Corrigiola litoralis, assembly GCA_901111285.1. NCBI lineage: Eukaryota > Viridiplantae > Streptophyta > Magnoliopsida > Caryophyllales > Caryophyllaceae > Corrigiola > Corrigiola litoralis. Next base: position 902 of record CAAKMY010003414.1, read on the forward strand.
TATAAAATTATATTTTTGGAGTATACTCACTATAGTTTAATAAAATTATACGGAGTAATTTTAGTGGGTCAGGCACCATATATGTAGTTGGACATGTGGTATGTAGACACCCTATGAAGTATATTCACTATAGTTTAATAAAATTATATGGAGTAATTTTAGAGGGTCAGACACCATTTACTTGGACATGCGCTATATAGACAACCTATGGAGTATACTCACTATAGTTTAATGAAATTATATAGAGTAATTTTAGTGAGTCAGACACCGTGTAGTTGAACATGTGGTATGTAGACACCCTATAGAGTATACGCACTATAATTCAATAAAATTATAAGGAGTAATTTTAGAGGGCCAGACACCATTTACTTGGACATGTGGTACGTAGACACCCTATAGTTAGAATATCAAGTGTCATAACTTTGCTACTAAACTACTACAGAATATTAATATAAAAATATTGCAGAGAATGTACTACCTGACCGTGCGAAGCATGGGTTGCTACCTAGTACAACCTGAAACTGAATCAAATGGACCTGAAATGACGTGATCCCTACCCAAACTGAACCGCTCGATTGCTACCTCTACATTAAAGTGAAATGGTCTAATTTTTAAGTTGTAAAAATGATCATGATATTTCAGCCACTAGTAGCCTATTTTACGAATCAGAAACATGATGAATAATCATATACATCTCAGGAAGAGCACTCTTTTGCTATTTTGAGCAGAAAAAAGTTTTTTTTCTGAAATAAATTAGTTTAGTACGAAAATTAGAGCTAATTTAAAGAGCTAAAAACAAGAAGCCAGTACAAATTTTTGTCGGTTATTATTTCGAGGGGGAAGGGGAGTGGAGAATTTTGGTGCTAGAGAAGATGGCAATTTTGACAAGGCCTAACTTCCAGTGCATGTTGCATTTATGCGGCCGGTTATCTCAGCTTTTACGTCATTTCTCATCTATGCAAATCTTCCTGGAAGAAAACTACTGTCACAGACTTCTATCTGCTATGACAGAAGAATAAAAATACATGTACAGGGTAAGGAGACTTGATCACAAACATGACCAATAAGAATTACAGAATGGACTATGGATGTTGCGGTTTCAACCATTGCTACCAATTGATGGCATATTTGGGAAAACTTAGAATTGACCATTTCCCAACACTTGTAAGTGGTTCATTATGCGTCTTAACGACTGCATCATTGAATGTAGTCGTCGTAGTAATTATCACTTATCACGGAAACAAACCTCTCCAGCCAAGGAAGCTGATGGAGATCTTTCATAGCATCGACATAGGAATCTGTACATGGGGGAGGCGACTGGCAAGGGTGATGATCACTTAGGCTGAAACCACCAGCGAGAAATCTCTGGATAAGAGCCAGCTGCGAACGCTCCTGATCAGAATAAGCATCTAAGATCATAGGAAGCGTATCAAATGAATTCCATTGCCAATTGTCAGCCTCACCCGTGGTTGGGCCAGCAGAATCCTCAGAACCACCTTCGTCCCAGAAAGCACATTGACATGTCTGCCGCTGATCCCTATATTCAGCGCCACAAGCATAACAAAACTCATGCCTACACCTGGAATTGCCAAAGATTTAAACAATCATCAAATTTGAATTACATAGAATTTAAACATTTCTCATATCATGATCATACAGAACCAAGTGCCTCTATCCAGACATAAAAGAAAGAATGATTAAGATAGCCATGTCTATACATCCACATGGTTAAACTTAGAGTACACATGTTCATAGCTGGATGCAGATTAAACAAATGAGAGAGAGGTGAGAAGTATTCGAGGCTAGTAATGGAGAGTTATACGACCACCAAAAATAAACACAATGGAGGAAGAAACATCTGATAACCACATGGACTAAAATAGGCGAAACTAGTGTCCCCTGACTTCTCATACTGTCATCATTTTAGGGCAGCCTTCTTAAAATGTAATTGAATCCCATTGGAGAAAAAAAAAACTTTTTAAGTCACATTGTGATCGATTCAGCTGTTGCAACTGAAGCATTTCTATAATTGAGCAAAAAAATCCTGCTTTTCTTCTTTGAAAATTGAACCATAATCAACCTTCAAATAGAGGGATATCGGACAAACTGTCTTGAGAAAAATATGCCAGATTCCAGTTGAATCATAAAATAAATTTATTCAGAGAATGAACAACGTCAAAAAAGGAATTATTTCACTACGTAAAGTAGAAGGTTCTAACTGAGCAATCTTCCAACAGCTGCAGCATGGTCTGCATTCAGGTGGTCTGAAATAGCAGAGTGATCAACCAGTATGCTCAGATCCTTGAGAATTATATGAAGCACTAGAATTGTGAGGGTGCACTGGGAAGACTAATTTGTTGTATACTTGAATTTGTCATATGTAAAGGACTGATTTCATGCGAAAATTGGGATTGTAAACCCTAAATTAACTTCAAACCAGCTATCAGCACAGTGTAAGTCAGTATCTCAATTTTAATGAAAGTTGAAACCCCAAAAGTGTTGCAAATATATTGGTCATTGTGGTAGAAAGAAAAGAAACTACTCCATGATAACTATGTATAGTTTACTTCCTTTCTCGTACAAAAAAAAAAAAAATTAACTATATAATAAGCAGCATGAGCTTCAACATGATATTTAGTTTGTGTTGATTTGCAATGGAGAATAGCCCAACATTTTCATAAATGAGTTATCCATCCTGATATAATGCTTCATAGTTCATACAACAACATTAGCAACAACATCAGAGCCTTAATCCAAATTGATTTAGGGCGGCTAACATAAATCGTCATTAGAAAGTGTCAAAGTTCTATAAAAAATTCATAGTTCCTCCCAATTCTCTTCTCCACCTCTTCTTTTCATTTTCAGTCGGATAATAATTTGATCTTGCATCAATCAGTAAATGGTTAGGCCTAACTTCTTTCTTCAGGCTATGGATCTTCAGCCAGATTCCGCCTATTTCTTACTTTTAGTATATATCTTAAAGCTTGGTGTAGTTAGATTCTCTAAAATAATTTTGCAACCTTAGGTTACAAATTACATGAGAATATTAGTTGCCTGTAACGGACAACTATCCTTTTGTCTTCTTGTAGCTTCAAAGTCAGATCTGTTCTATAAACTTGCATATTTGGGGTTATGCTAAGTGGCTTGGAGATTGCGATGTTGGTGAATGAAAAAGATTTGATCCTTTGATTCATTCCCTGATTAACCTGTTACTGGGAATGGAAAGAAACAATCTCCTTTTGGGGTCCTACAGCTCTGAGTGACTGACCACCTATCGCTGCTGCATGGGTAGTCCAAGGCCAAGGCAAGTTGCTTTGCCGACCATGATCACAAGCTTGTTGGATCCGCTAAGTTAGCCCACCTCTCACCTTATTGCACCTGTGGGTGGCTGAGTGCTTAGTACTTTGTCATTTCGTGCATACTCTTTAGGGGTATATATAGACATGGCAATCGGGTTGGGTTGGATCAAGTAAATTTCGGGATAGCTTAGTTTCATTTCAGCTTCATTTTAGTATTTGGGTTTAGGACTTGGATTGAATATTCTTTTTAGTTATTATTTTGATTTGTCGAATTTTAATTTCATATAAATCAGAATTATTAACATTGTGTTGTTGAATTCAGCCGACTACGATAAAGTTAGAAAATATATATTGGATTTAATCACGGATTTACAGCCCCAACTGATGTACATAAAATAATGACTATTATACATCAATACATCATACATATAGATAATTAAAAAATAATCAGCATCAATTTTGTAAAAAATGGACTCATATAAAGTTGTGCCAACTTTATATTAGGCAATTCGGGTCAATTTCGGATTGGCTCGTTTTCGGGTCGAGTCACTATCCGGCCAGGCTGAATTCGGGTCAAGTTTGGATCAGGTTGGGTCATTTCGGGTCTCCAGTCAAGTTCGGATGATAGCTTTCGCGTCCGGGTCACCTTTGCCCGGTCAAGTATATTAGGATGTTATAAAATATTATAATATTAATTTATTACCCTCCAAGCATAGTTAGACTGCTTATACCCCCTAGGTGTTATGTTAATTTTCATTTTTGGTGATATAGAATAAGAATACGGAGTTTATAAGGACGGTTCTCCATCAAGGATATTGTTGGGTGGGACCCAACTCAGGCCAACTTAAGCCAGCATTTGCCAGCCAATCACTTGGAGTTTGGGAGTAAATTTTGGAAAACCCACCCCCAAAAGCTCTAGTGGGATTTTACCTTGTGACCAGTAGAGCAACCTGTGTTAAATATTGCTTATCCTTCCTTCTCTGTTTTTGGTGGTTTTATAGTTCAGTTTAGGGGGCCCTTGTATGGGCTTAGCTCTTGCTGTTGAGGCATTGAGGTCAGGATTACAGGCACGTCTTATTGCAGAAAGTTGTCTACACCATATTTAAGGCTTGTAGATGTCGGCAAGGCTACAGCTACATATACAAGTTGCTACTTTTCCGTGGTATTTGTTACTTAGGAACTTTTGAAGTTTCCTTCATCCAAAAGGATGAGAATGTTTATCCTACCATTTGGACAAAACAAAAATTTTTTACAACTCCAATCGAAACAGATATCTAAGGGATATGAAGATGTAGATTCCTTTTCGACTGACTGCCTTAGTATATTTAAGGTAACGAACATCACAAATAAAAATAACGGTCACCATCAAAAGAATTTGACATAATTTGACATAATCTGACTTCCCTTTTTCCTTACTTCTCTTTATTACACTTTCTTTTCTTTGTCATTCTCCTACCTTTTCCACCTTACTACTCTACATGAATATGGTTTAGAAAAAGCGCAGAAGGGTATGATACTTCCTTACAGCTGACATCTCTAGATTCATGAAAATTTGTGATGTCTCCTTTGTCCTTAGAACTGAAGATCCTTCCCTTGCCTTCTAGCAGCAATGATACACCATAGTACTACCTTCCCTCGATAACCCTGTACCTCCTTATATACTTAAATATCTTTCTTAGATATAAGCTTGAAGCTGGTTTTCCTCATCCAACATCTCAGATTATCTGAAGCAGTTTCTCATAACCATTCCAGACATTTGATGTGCATTCAGTAACCTCAAAGGAACTCTTTATAATCGTGCCTTTTCATTTTAGTTAAATTATATCTAGAAGGAAGCTTTTCCAAGTACTACAAACTAATTAGACAATTATGATGCTAATGATTGCTTTTCAAGTACTTTAAAATTAATAGGAAACCATAAACCAGAGAGTCTTACCAGCAAGTCATGTGGTAGCAACCTTGTGTTAGCTCAATCATTCTCAGGCACTGTTGGCAACGCCTCCATCTCCTATCCTGTGCCAAGCGATGCAAAGTAAGGTCTGAAGCATCCCTCTCCTCTAAAGGAAGATCCTGATACTCTCCACAACTCAGTGAGTTATGCCAGGGAACCCCACAATTTAAACAGATAGATCTTTGACAAACAGGACAGTCGACACAACTGTCATTCGAGGAGCTTGCCTGAACAGATGAACATTCACAAGGATCAAGAAGAGCAGAACAATTCTGATATGGGCAGTAAATCTTTTCTGACCAACTGACATTGGATTCTGCGATTGCTTTCTCCAGAACTTCATAAGAAATAATAGGAAGAAATAATTTGCACTCCGACATTGAGATGAAATAGCTGCATCTCAACTGAGGGCAACAAATGGGGACTTGACTCGCCTCTATTTTTGCATCAGCATAGGTCTTTAGACAATGCGAACAGAACGTGTGCAAGCATTTTAGAGTGAGCATCATTGAAGATGGCTTATCATCACAACATATTGAACAATTTTGAGGAGTCTCATTGTTCTTCTCTACCAAGGAGACCAAGCCAATTGCCACCTGAGCGAGTTGCAAAGGCCTCTCGACCTCAACACTTGGAATCAGTTTCAAACTAAAAGCTTCTAGCTGACCTGCAAGTTCAAGAACCCTCTCCCTTAAAGCAAGCCTGAGAGGCATATCAAGGCTCTCTCCAAGCATGATCTGTCGAAAGGAAACAAGATCAGCAGCAATAACAACAAAATAAGTAAAACAATAAATAATAATAAACAGTTAACAAGATAGATATTTATGAACCATTGTAGTGATGCATGCAGTCCATCAAGATCATATTTTTGTTTCCAAAAGATGTATGCCACATAGGAAATTAAGGGAGAACCTAGGGAAGACAGATGAAACAATTTTTAACTGTAATGTTGTGTAACTGAAAATTCGTTTTCCATTTCTGTACATGATCACCAACTGAAGAAATATCATTACAACATCACATGAATGAGAAAAGGATGAAAATACTTCTTGTGGATGATTTAGCCCAAACCATGTACCAAATAAGCTGCTAACTAACATCAGGTCAATTGAGGGTTGATTTCAGCCTTCATGACTTCAATTCGTCATTAAGTTACTCGATAGAGCAGCTGCATTAAGTTACATTCCGAAAACAGAAGCATAAGCTTCAGTAAACAGCAGCAAACGTAGCAGAATAGTGAATATGTCTCGTACTGTTAGCAGGAATTTCCAAGCCAGTTCAATGAAAGCCAAACAGAACGTATCAGATTAGTTCAAGGCAGTTCAGATCAGAATGCATGAGTCTTGTGTAAATTTTAAGCATTTGCGAGTCTAATGGCCCAGCGAGCAAAGCCTCTACATGGACAAAAATCAACAGAAGAACTAAGTTCAAGTACGGTTGATTCAGGTAATCAGGTATTAGTGAGAGTTGAGTTCAACTAATAAGATTTTCACGAGCTGCATTTACCTGGTCATAGAGCACCTTGGAATCAGTAAACCCAAGAACACGTCTAAAATCAGTCTTCAAAACCTCAGTCAACCCATCCAAAAGAGCCAAATAATCAGCAACACAATCCTCCACATAAAAATCCAACCTCTTCTGCACACAACTAACATCTCCTGAACTTGCAACAATAACAACACCAATACCAGCAAACCCAGAACACAAATCTCCAAACCCATTTACTGAAACTCCCTTAAAATGCATCCTCACCAATGATCCATCCTCCTCCTCCTCCTCCTCCTCCTCCTCCTCCACATCATCACCATCATTATTACTCTCACTTTCTTCGTCTTCGCCGCAACAGCTTCTGAACTCTTCATCATCCTCTTCTTCTACTACCACTACTACTGCTACAACTAAACTTGCAATTTCTTCACAAATTTGTTGGTCTTCCATTATATATTTTTTTTCTGTTTTCTGTACAGTTTTATTTTTATTTTACATGTACAGGGAAATATTTCAGACCCAGAAAAAATAAAAAGTGAGGAATATTGATGTCATGTTGCAGAGAAGAATAAATCTGGAAAAATGGGGTAGGATGAGGAATCTAGTTCTCTGCCATTTGACCAGTTGACTGAAAGAAGGAAAAGAAAATAGTACAAGGAATTAAGAGTTGTTTTAGTGTTAACTTTTTATTCTTATTTTTTTGGTGTAATGAGTTGTTTTAATGTTGTGTTAGCTACTTGACAAGAAATGAAGCTTCTATACCTTGAGTACTTAACTGATGTAATAAGTAATTAAAACAAAAAAAAAATGTACCTACAAAAAAAGAACCTAGGCCTCTTTTCTACACTGTTTTTTATTTTATTTTCAGAAATGTTCAAAAAAATACATAAAAATACAGAAATTTCATAAAAGTTCGAAAAAATACAAAAAGTTCATAAAATTGTATTTAATGTTATTATTATTACTATTGTTATTATTAGTAGTATTATTAGTGTTATTATTAGTGTTATTAATTGGAACATCTAAATGCTTGACGAAAGGTAAGATCCCACTTTGTACAATGATGCTCGAAAGGAATTTATGAATGTTGTACGTAATCAAATAACAAATCAATTTTGCAACTCGCTTCAAGTCAATGATATGGACCATGATATGTAAGAGACTGATAATGATGATTGGATGATTGAATAAAATCATGTATCATGTGTGAACTTATTTTTTTTTATGTTATAAGGTTATTTTTATTATTGTAATAAGATGAGACTTACTATCAATTATTTGTCTTTTCGATTTATCGCATTATTTTACCATTATTATTATTATTGTTGTTGTTGTTATTTTGTTATTTACAAAATTAAATTATCACTATTTATTAGTATTTATAAACAAAAAATTATTTTATGAAAACAATTATGATAACAAGTAGGAAAATTTAATAAAAATAATCCCACCTTTTACCGACGTTCAGATATTAATCCCACCTGGCAACTTAAACACCTATGATCCAATCTTTCATCATATTTTACGATAATGGTCCACAATAACTTAATAAAAGAAAAATTGTCAACTATTCTATGAAGTTCCTTTTTTACCCCTCTTCTACCTCTTACTTCAAACCATTTTATTTCTTTTTTATTTTCCTTCTTCTCAATCAATCGCCACTACTCCTCCACCTTCCTCATCTGATCTCATATCACGATCACCACTTTTCCTCTCGTCATACTAAAACCTTGGAAAACTATATCAAGAACAAGATTCATGAAGTCTTTATCATTTCTCAACCTCCTTTTTTCACCCAATTCTCTTCACTTATCTATTCTCCAAGTTAAAGTCAAGTAACCCAGAAACACCACTCTTATACTTCCCATACTCTCCTTAGCTTTGCTCTCATTATTTTTATTCATGTTTGGGTTCTGTGTCGACTTTCTCATCTCTATTTGTCATATTTTTTGTTCGATCCTTGGTGGCAGCAAGAAGGAAGGTGATGGCCATGGCGGGCATATAGTGTGTTGGGGGATGGTGGACTGACTTGGGGGGATCAGAATGGGCAAAGGGAAGGGAAATAAGGGGGCGGTGTAGGGGGGCAGATCTGGGGACTTTTTTGTGAAGGGGAAGTGACGCATGTGAGCTGAGGTAGAAGAGATGTCAGATATAGGGGTGGAGACTGGGTTTTGATTAGGGAAGCAAGGGGAGAAATTTTGGGGAAGGGGGTGTGGGACTGGGGTAAAAAGGGAAGTTGAAAAACAAAAATCAATTTTCCTCTTTTATTAATTATCATAAACCATTAGCGTAAAATATGATGAAAGGTTGGACCATAGGTGTTTAAGTAGTCAAGTGAGATTAATATATGAAGACCGGTGAAAGGTGGGATTATTTTTATTAAATTTTCCTAACAATTATATTTTATTAGTTTAAAAAATACAAATATATAGCATAAATAAAAAAACGTTTACAATATACAGAAAGTTCAGAAAAATTCAGAAAAATACAGAAAGTTCAGAAAAATTCAGAAAAATACATAAAGTTCAGAAAAATTCAGAAAAATACAGAAGTTCATAAAAGTTAAAAAAATACAGATATAATACAATCTCATCTACTCTTACGTGACAGGTAAATATTAACCTGTAACAAGACCCATATTAACATTATTTTATTATTTGCTTATTTTAGTGAAATAACAAGTGACCAGATTTATTAATACATGGCGTGTAAATTATAACAAGTGACGGGATTTGTTAACACGTGACGGGTAAACCACCACCATCCCCACAGCCCGGCTAATCACCACCCCCACAGGCCCCAACAGCTCACCACCACCCCGACAGCCCCCGACCAACACCCCACAGCCCCTGATGTAGTATAGGAATTACTAAGAATTCGTGTACTACAACAACCTAGTTGGTTAGTTAATATTGTGGAGAAAACTAACGGACTTGAGTTGTTAATGGAGGTTGTAAGAATCAAGAGAGAAAGAAATAGATGAGAATGATTTGGTTTATTATTGACTGATGAGTGAATAAGGAATGTTTTCCTTTAATACAACTGACAGTTAGTTAGTTAACTGCTTAACAAAATCTATCTAACAGATTGTCAGATAACTAACTCTAACCGCCTGTCCTAGTCAGCACTATTATTACAATGATTAACCAATTATTGCATTATTAAACCTAATTACATCAGCACTGTATCAAACCTTCCCCCTTTTGCATCTTTGACCTCAAAGATGAGCACAAGCAGGTTATTGTTGAATGAAATCATGATAAAACATCCAACTGGCTTCTTCAGTAGGAAGTTGCTGCCACCCTATGAGGACCTTTGTAGCAGCTGCACGACCTCTCTTGACCATATGTCTCTCAAGAATGGATTCAGGCAGCTTAGGTATAGAAGAATCATGGAAAAATGCAGGAAGAACCGCTGCAATCTGAGTAGGATCATGGCATTTTTTAATCCGAGAAACATGAAAGACATTGTGAATTTTAGAAGACAGAGGCAACTCCAACTTATAAGCGACTGCTCCAATTCTGTCAATGACTCTAAAAAGACCAAAAAAGTTAGGGGAAAGTTTAGCATTCGGTCTCAGAGCCACTAAACTTTGGCTATAGGAATATAGGATTGCAGCTTCAAGTAAACCCAGTCATCCACATGAACAATCCTATCAAACCTGTGCTGGTCTGCTTGTTGCTTCATTCTGTTCTGAGCCCTCTACAGCTAGAATTGCAAATCCTTCATAACTTTCTCCCTCTGTACTAGACTTCTGTCAACATCAGCATTATCAGACTCTCTAAATAAATAAGGAAAGTGAAGAGGAGGAGGTTGTCCATACAACACTTCATAAGGAGTAGATCTAGTGGCAGAATGAAATGTAGTATTATACCACCATTCAGCAAGAGGCAACCACTTAAACCAAGACAAAGGATGGCTATGGCACATGCATCTTAGATAAGTCTCTAAACATTTGTTGACCACTTCAGTTTGGCCATCCGTTTGAGGGTAATAAGCTGTAGACTTGAGTAATTCAACCCCTTGCAGTCTATATACTTCAGTCCAGAAATCACTCAAGAATATAGCATCCCTATCACTGACTATAGAGTCTGGTTTATGTAGCTAAAGACTTGGTCTAAGTACAATTGTGCCACATCAAGAGTAGTATATGGATGTTGCAAAGGCAGAAAGTAAGCTGCTTTGCTCAGTCTATAAACCACTACAAAAATTACTTCCCTGTCATGAGAAGGAGGTAAGCCCTCTATGAAATCCATTGACACATCAGACCATACTCTTGTATTCAAAGGGAGAGGTTGTAGTAACCCTGGATAAGCTGAATTATCAGATTTGCACTTATGGCATGTATCGCACACTCTAACATGATGTTGTACATCCTTGAACATACCTGACCAAAAGAACAAAGATTTCAACTTCTCCAAAGTAGTGTCTCTCCCTGAATGCCCTCAAACAGCTGAATCATGAGCCCACTGTAGTAGTATTTTTCTGAGCTGAACATCATAACCAACTACCAACTTGCCCGTCCTTCTCAGTTGCTAATTCTGCCAAGTGTAATCAGGATGAAAACTTGCATCTGCAGATAATTCAGTAATGAGCTGAATTAAAGTAGCATCTGAAGACCAAGTGTGTGAGATTTGCTGCTATAAATCCAGTTGAATCTGGTCCAAAATTATGCTCAAGAACTCTGTATGAGGTAGTACATTCTCCTGTCTGGATAAAACATCACCTGCTTTATTTTCCTCACCCTTTTTATAATGAATTTCAAAGTCATAACCCATCAACTTTGCCATCCAATCATGCTGACAAGGAGTGGAAGTTCTTTGCTCCAGAAGATATTTCAAACTCCTTTGGTCAGTCTTGATCGATAATGAAGTGCCTATTCAATAGATAAGGGCTTTACTTCTATACTACATAAACAACAGCAATGAGTTCTCTTTCATAAGCAGACTTAGCCTGATTCCTTGGGCCTAGTTCTTTACTGATGTAAGCTAGGGGATGATGATCTTGCATTAATACAGCTCCTATGCCAAAGCCAGAGGCATCAGTTTCAATGACAAAAGGGTTTGTTGAAATCTGGTAATGCCAACACTAGTGCATCACAAAGTAATTGCTTAAGCTGATTGAATGCAATCAAGGCTTATGGAGTCCAAGAAAATCTATCCTTTTTCAATAGATCAGTAAGGGGCCTAGCAAGCTGACCATAACCCTTAATAAATCTCCTGTAATAGCCAGAAAGACCAAGGAAACCTCTCAACTGCTTCAAGTTAATAGGTACATGCCACTTCCTCACAGGAGCCACCTTGGATGGATCAGTAGATACACCCTATGCTGAAATGAAATGGCCTAAGTACTCCACCTTAGGCACAACAAAAGCACATTTGCTTCGTTTCAAGAACAGAGTATGTTGTCTCAAAATAGCAATGACCTCTTCCAGATGCTTCAAATGATCAGCCAAACTTTGACTATATATCAATATATCATCAAAGAATACAAGAACTGATTTCCTGAGCAAAGGCTTAAAAATGTTGTTCATGAGGCCTTGAAAAGTTACAAGTGCATTTGTAAGCCCAAATGGCATAAGCACAAATTCATAATGACCATCATGGGTTTTAAATGCAGTTTTATATAGGAAAATTTCATAAATGGTGCCCTAAGGTTAGGCCTGATTCACAATAGGTGCCCTCATATTTTTGAATTATCTTTTTTGGTGCCCTGAGGTCACTATATATTCCACGTTTGGTGACCTTCAGCTAACACCGTTAGCTTTTCCGTTAAATTTATGCTAATGTAACATGTTTATCATTTATAAAATAAAAAACAAGTACTAATCTTCCCATCCACACCCAAACCCCACCAAAATACATCCCCACCACCCTCTTTATTGGAAAATATTGGTAACCAGAAATTATTTAAAAGTAATTAAAAATATAATATTAGCTGAAAAATTGATGGAAAAGCTAACAATGTTAAAGGTCACCAAACGTGGATTATATAGTGACCTCGGGGCACCAAAAAGGTGATACAAAAATGTGAGGGCACCAATTGTGAATTAGGCCTAACCTCGGGGCACCATTTATGAAATTTTCCTTTTATATATATCCTCCTTGTGCATTCTCAACTGATGATAACCAGCTCAAAGATCCAACTTAGAAAATACAGTAGCTCCACCCAGTTCATCTAACAAGTCATCAAGCAACGGTATAGGAATCATATCCTTCACAATATTATCATTTAGAGATCTATAATCTACACATAATCTTCATGATCCATCCTCTTCCCCCACTAACACCACTGGAGAAGCAAAAGGACTACTAGTGTGTTGAATTACTCTAGAACTCAACATTTCATGAACCATTTTTTCAATTACAGTTTTCTTCTTTTCAGTCATCTCAGCAGGAGTTGGCATTTTCGGAGGTTTATCTTGGGATGAAAATTGTTTGTTTTGGGTTCTTTGTGGAGTAGGTAAAGTGGCTAGGGATCTTTGTGGTGTAGAAGTAGGAAAAGTAGGTTTGTAAAAACAAGAGTTTTGTGAAAATCTGTGTTTTGGTTAAGCACTTTCATGAAGCTTTGCCAACCTAGATGCATATTGCATAGAACTAGGGTTGAACATTCTCACATGCATTTGCGTCTCATGCTCCAGGCCATTGAGAATTATGTGTATCTGAGAGTGTTAATCGAGTCAAGATTGCTTCAAACTGCTCCAAGTACTCATTGACAGTACCAGACTCCTTCAAGGAGATTAGCTATGCCATAGGATCATCAAATGTACCACCAAACCTTTCAAGAATCAGTTTCTGGTAATCTTCCCATAACAATACTTCTGCATCTGCTTCTTTATCCTTTACCAAAGCATAATGCCACTGCAAGGCTTTGTCATCAAGATGCATTGAAGCCATCTGTACCCTCAAATACGCCAGAGTTGAATTGCTCGCATTTGTAAAGCCAAGCTTTGATGTTATCACCATTAAACTTTGGGAAATCGATCTTGGTACATCTTGTAGCAAAAGATTCGGGTTTCTGGTGATGTTGATGCTCATGATTCCTGAGGCATATTCTGCACCATAGTAGTTAGATTAACTAACATTTGCTTCAGGGTACCAAAACGAGCATCAATTTCTGTGAATTTAGCAACATTCTGCGCTTCTAAATGACGAGTAGTCACCATTATTACTCTGAAAATAAACCCAGGAATTTTTAGGTTTAAGAAGAGTGAAGAGCATCGAAATTGGTCAGAGAAACCAAAGATTTATAGAAAAATCTCTGATACCACTGATGTAGTATATGAATTACTAAGAATTCGTGTACTACAATAACCTAGTTGGTTAGTTAATATTGTGGAGAAAACTAACGAACTTGAGTTGTTAATGGAGATTGTAAGACAGAAAGAAATAGATGAGAATGATTTGGTTTATTATTGACTGATGAGTGAATAAGCAATGTTTTCCTTTAATACAACTGACAGTTAGTTAGTTAACTACTTAACAGAATCTATCTAACAAATTTTTAGATAACTAACTCTAATCGCATGTCCTAGTCAGCACTATTATTACAATGATTACCCAATTATTGCATTATTAAACCTAATTACAGTTGCACTATAGAAGCCCCCCTACTCGCACCACCCCACACCATCCCCAAAACGCCCCTCATCCGCAGTCGCACCCCAACAACCCCCCACCAACCCATCCTGAAAACACCAATAAACCGTAAACAAACCACAATCGACACCACCCAAACCATCCTGACAGCCCCCCCAATCACCCACCCATCTCAAAACCGTCCACGAAATCAACCCCCATATCCACGAAAACAACCCCCATAACCGCCCAAACCTTCGAAACCGGCCCCCACAACCACCCACACCCATGGAAAACGCCCTCACAACTACCCAATACAACGAAAGCTACCCCCACAACCACCAACACCAACTAAAAACAACCACACACCCCAGATCTAGCCACCCAAAACCCAAACCCACCAACAAAATTTAGATCCGACAACCCTCAACATCTCCTTCTCCCTCATTTTCATCCCACCATCAACACGACATCAAACCACTACCCAAAACGACAACAAACCACCCCACACGACAACAAACCACCCAAAATTGCCATATACCGGGAGAAGAGAGAGGAGAGAAGTAGAGGAGAAATGGAGGAGTGGTCGCATGGGTGGGGGGAAGGGAGTTGTTACAAGTCATCGTCCCTATTATTGCAGTCTCAAATGTCGGCGGTGGTGGGCGGCTGCCTGAGAAGGAAAAAGAATAGACAAGGAGAATGAGAGTGTGTCTGAAAAAAGAGTAGAGAGTGGAGAGTGGAGGGAGGAGAAAGGAAAGAGTGATTCTTTAAACAGGGAGAATGAGAAGCTATCACCTATTCCATTTTCGTGTCACGCATGCTATTGAGGGGCTGGGGTGAGTTTTTCTTTTAACCCTATCACACAGTAAGAAAAGCTATCACGCGTGTGTTTACTAATACTACAAATCAGATCTAACCGTTGATTCCTGATGTGCTCTATTTTATAGGGTACAACTCGGTGTTTTTATCCTCTTTTGGATACCTTTATGATTTGACTATGTGATAGTTCGTATAGTTTGTTAAAAGATGAATTACCATGC
>CAAKMY010003458.1:0-10749 GCA_901111285.1 Corrigiola litoralis
GGGAAACCCGACTCTACGAACCCGAGGAAAGGCTATAAGTTATTCGAGATGCTTCTCTGCTATTGGACTAGTTATACTTGTGCATTTATCTATTGCATTCTATAGTTGCTGGTGTCAAAAAAGAGCTGACTGTGTGTACATGCAGAATTTGACCACTGGTATGGCTGTAATTTAAGTGGTTTGATCTCTGTTTGATTGTGCGTGTTATGTGAATTGGTTCATAACAAACAAAAGCAAATAGATAGAATTTGATTTGCCTTTGTTACTTGTGGTGTTGGTGTTCTTTTGTATTATTATGATTTTTTATTTTTTATTTTTTATTTTTTATTTGTCCAATCCATGAAATAGAGCATTGAAACGCTTCACCCCTCCTTGTATGCAAATTTAATATTAAGCATGTCCTCTAAAGTTATAAGCATTGTGTAAAATAAAATGAATCACAAGCATGATTGTGGATCAAGCAGTCTCAGTTTGGACTGTCAATCATTAACCGTAAGCACATCGAGTTATCTTCTTCAGCACTATAAATTGTGTCATTTGGTACTACTTACTAATGACTGAATAGCTTCCTTGACTTATGGTTTTGTTTTATTTTAGATTCTGATTCTGATTTTGTTAATAGTGCGAAAGATTGCTTGTGTTCTACTTGTACATAACTTCAATATGAAGCATGTCCTTTGGTCCTTTTTTTCAGTTAGTTCTTGTTTTGTATCCATATCTGTCAGACTTTATGTAGGATTTTTACAAATGATGCCCTTGGGTTTTGAGTAATTTATATGTAGTTTCTTAGGGCTTTTGTAATTTATATTAGGTGGCTTGAATTATCAATATGTTTCACTTCTGGTGACATGAATACATAACCATGAGGTCGTGAATGTTTCCTTCCATTTTCTTTATCGGCCTCACATGGATTCCTTCCATATATCGCGTACTGAGGGCACCAATCATGGATTGCCATAAATTTTATGACACTAAATATGAATTTTTTCAAAATCCTAAAGCACCATTATAAAAAGACCTTTATTGTATGGATTTTTTTTCCCCTCAGTTTTTGACATGGATGATACTATGTTATGCAGTGCAAGGTGTGCATGCAGACATTTATGTGTACAACCTCAGAGGTGAAGTGCAGGGAGCATGCTGAAGCCAAGCACCCGAAGTCTGACGTGTTTGCTTGTTTTCCCCATCTTAAAGTATGAAATGTTGCTCTGTAGAAAGGAGCATGTTGGAGTTTTAAAATCAAAATGTAAACTGTGGTTTGGAATTTGGAAATTCGTGGTATCTTGTGTTGTGCTTATATATACATACTAGTGTTGAGTGCCCTGCTTAAAGCACGGGCCTAAACACGATATATACCTTGCCAAGGGAAAAAATTATACTTGAAAAACTTAATGTACTTCA
This sequence comes from Corrigiola litoralis, assembly GCA_901111285.1. Classification (NCBI taxonomy): domain Eukaryota; kingdom Viridiplantae; phylum Streptophyta; class Magnoliopsida; order Caryophyllales; family Caryophyllaceae; genus Corrigiola; species Corrigiola litoralis. The sequence continues at coordinate 1,402 of CAAKMY010003458.1, forward strand.
AAAGTTTAGACACCCCTAGTGTATTTATATGGTGGTTGTCTTTGTTATTCCGCAAATGTACAAGGCAAAAGCCGCGGCAAGCATGCTCCTCATTACAAAAAAGAGACGTGACTACCATGCATAGATCAAAAGAGGCAGCTTCTATATATACAAGCTACAAGTAGCGTTATGTTGACCACGGACCGATTATATGGGTGCTTTTTGTTTCGGCTAAAGTCTCTAGGAGCTCCTTGACAATTCTTTGATGGAGATTTCATGAGTAACATTACACAAAAAGCACAAACCAAACTAAGGCATTGCTATTGGTTTATTCGAGTGACATTGCATGTTGAAATTTCGTCCAACCTTTGTACATAAGGATATGAAAACCAGTTCTATCATTGCATTCACCTTGTACCAACTACCTGTAATCACATGTGATCATAATGGTGAAGAAAGCAATTTTGAAACCTTACCACCTTATGATTAAGAGAAATAAAAAATTTATAAACTTAAGTGGATCTAAAAGAAGTGTATATGTAATTGTACCATGTTTCTTGATGTGGGTTGCTACTTATGGGCATTATGAAGGACTTCGTGAATAGACGTTCCTTTACCATAAACATGACATGCTTGTCAAACCTCTAGTAGTTGTAAAGCGCCCACGTACAGAATGACAACAATATCACCGACAAGAGGAATTAATGAGCATGAGTAAGCAAGCCAAGAGAAGTAAAACCCAAAATAACATTAGACAATACAAATGCTGGTGAAGGTTGTTCAAGTGAGGTTTGCGATCAACATGGTTCTAACAGAAAACAAAAGTTTCACATAACATATTGTAATACTTCAACAAGATTTGTTTAATGCTTATTCTACCCCTTTTTCAGGTACATTTTCATATTTGGCCAGCTGATAACAACTGTATAAGACTAACGAAAAACCTTGTGCCTTCATTCACTGCTCTTTGCTATCCATATCCATAAGCATCTTATGTACCATTACGCCAAGAAAAGAGTATAAATAGTGAGGAAAGTGTGGCCTCTAAAAAGTGACTGCAAGTATGGTCTACTTTACCACTGAATAACAAAACTAATAATCAGTCCTAAGAGTGGTCATATGCGCATAACAGCCCACAAATACTTGTCATGTCCAAACACTAAAGCCTCAGCTTTTCATACTCGTTGACAAAGAAAAACATAATGTTTAATAGACTAACAATGTTATTCTTCAGTTACCAGTTTCCACAACGTCATCCATACAAGACTAAATTTTACAATAAAATTTATACGCTTTGTTTACCGAATGTCCAAGGAAGTCATACCCAGAAGTGTATTTATACTATGATATGACAAATTAATAATTGTTCAATTTCTATGAGTCTAAATGGATGGCATTCAAACGCCACATACACATTACACTAAATCAAAAGATAAACAAAAACAAATAAAATAAGGAAAATAGAAAAATGTGAAATCTAAAGTATATAAAAGAAGTGCTGATACAACTTATTATGTAACAAATTTGCTGGTACAACTTGATAGTATTTGGTATCTCATGCTTGAACAAAATTAAAGAACAAAGGGAAATGAGGCCTTTGAGGATGTCTTTGTTAGTAATAAAGAATTAAACGAAACAGAGCGAAGCAAATTCAGGGATTATGTTTTCAGCTTCGATTTTCCTCTACCAATTCAAAGTTTACAACTTACATCAAATTCAAAGGCAACCCATAACTTAAAATGTTTTTGTTTATCAAGAACGCTATATAATATCACCTTTCATAAATCTCTTGATTTTAAACTTAAGGGAAAGAGAGTTAATCGTTTGATAAGGAATGTAAAGGAAGAGAATTACCTAACCTTTGAAAATCGTAAAGTGTTCGGCCGAAAACTGAACTGAGTCGACTGAGACGTCGAAGCCTTGCTTCTTTTCTGGCGTTAGAGTAGCAGTCATCACTCATCAAAGTGTCTTGTAAAGCAGAGCGGAAAATATAATATGTCAAGTAGTGGAGGTGAGTTTTGAGTGACTCAGCACAAGACTTTTAGTTTTGTGTGTTTTCTGCTAACCAATATCCGAACCAATTGGTTTTGGCCCAAACCAAAAAATATTGTTGTGAAGCTTGCTTGAGCTCAAATCCAATAGAAGATGTCTCTTTTTTTTTTTTTATTATTATATAGACACCCTTTGTCTTTTTGGTTTCGCTTCATTTTGTTTTGGACCGATTCTTAAGAAAGTTTACAATAATGGTCCCAAATATATTAGTCAAGTATTTTGTGAAGTAATGAGTCTATTGGGCCTCCATTTTTAACCTTGTAAGAGCTTTTCATGTATAGTCATAAAGAGGGAGTCTGTGCTATGCACAGGGCCGTCCAAGGCAAATTATAAGGTAGTCCCGGGACTACCTACCTTTGGGTAGTCCCAGGGACATTGTCGTTATTTCGCGCTTCCTTATATAAATGAAAACTCTAAAATGTTCTCTCATTTCTCACAACCTCCTTCTCTCGCCTCCTCTCAAGAGTCAAGTCCTCTCTTCTCTTTCCTCCTCTCAAGTCTTCTCTTCTCTTTCCTCCCCGGGAAACCCACGCCGGAGAAACTGTCCGGAAATCCGGTCTACTTCCCGGAGAAACTCGCGTGATGTGCTCGCATTGTTCTTCGCCGGAGATTCTCCTCGCGTGTCGCAATTTCTCTCTCTCTCTCTCCTTCTCCGCACCTGATGTCTATCTAGCTTTTTTTATGCGGTTTGGTGGTGTTTATAGTTGTTTTCGGTGGTTTGTGGTTGTTTTAATGTGTCTATGGTTGTTGGATGTGGTTTTCGGGTGCTGACGGGGGTGGAGGCGAGTTGTAGCTACTGTGGAGGAGGCGGCTGGGTGTGGTGGAGGTACTAATTAGGTTTGGGATCTAGGGTTTCTAGGGTTTGATATATATATAATATGTATTTTTCATGTATATTGATCATATTATTAATGTATATTGATTATATTTTGATGTATATTGAGTATATTTCCTTTTTTTAATGTATATTGTGTATACTTTTTATGTATATCTATTATATTTTAAATGTATATTGTGTATCTTGACATAAAAAATTAATGGACTTTAATATATAAATAATTCATATGGACATGATGTTTCTAATCTTATAGATGTAAACAAATGAAATGACAATTGTAAAAAAAACGACCGTAAAAAAAATGTAAAAATGAAATGACATGCGTAAAAATACGAATGTACTTCGTATAAAATAAAATACAAATGTATAAAAGAAATCGAACCCATGACCTTGTTAACTGATGGAAAGGATAAGGCTTCTAACAAGTTACCAACTGAGCCAAAGGATTTTGATGTTTAATAAGCAACGCCAACAAATATGACCTCAAACGCGTCTTTGGGCCTGCGCGTCTTTGGGTCTGGGACTACCTATTTTTAGGTAGTCCCGGGACTACCTTATACTCTTTGATCCGCTATTGGATACAAAAGAGTCTTCTACGCTTTTTCTACATTATACAATACCCTCTTTGACATTTCTTTTGGTATTATTTCTTTTTTGTTTTTTAGCAGTTAGTGCCGCTTATGGATCAATATTTATGGGACGGCTCTAGGCCATAAATTTCTCTAAATTCTCCATACCTATTTTCCTCATAAATCATATTAATGTTTTTGTTGACTTTTCCATTGAATATACAATATTTCTGGGGATTTTGCTGTTTTTAGTGTTTGTGATATGATTTATGAAGTATAAAATTATGTGATCTGATGCTATATGTGTTTTTACCCTGATTGGATTGGTTGCTATTGACTTTGGTTGTTATTTTTTGGTTTAATGAGAATGATTTGCATTTTTTTGGGTTAAAGGTCAAGTCTTTCCTAATTTGGTTTAGCTAAAGGTGTGTCCTTAATAATTTTTATGATAGCTGGAGTAGAAAAATATTATGACAAAAATAAAATTGGAGTAGAAAAAGTTATCAAAAAAATATTTGGAGTAGAAAAAAGAGAAGCATTGTTGAGTATAAAGAACTCATTTTTTTAGTTTAAGGTTGGATTTTTCGAATTGAGGATTCCTCATGACAATTCATGTTTGCTGACCCGAAATTTTGTTTTGGCAAGGACATTTTTGTTGTTGTTGTTGAAATTATGTGGGATTATGATATGAGAACTGTACTTGATGACATAATGTTGATTGAGAATGAAGTGTATTTGAAGATTGGATTTCCGATTTGCATATATAGGAAATCAAAGATGGGATGTCGAGATGGCTTATGTGTGTTGGTCATTTATCTATGTTTAGGAGGCCTCTTGGAAGAGGTTTATTGTGATTTTTTATTAGATTGTGGATCAATTAGTAATACGACAGTCGGTAGTCGTGTCTTCCTGGCTGATAGTTATGCCTCAAAATATCTTTCCACTTCTCAAGATATTTTGGGGAATACTTCAGCAAATACCATTCTAATATTTTATAAAACGGCGAGGATATTTAATGGGGTAGCAAGCTACAAGGTTCCCCTTAGCCAGCAAAGGCGGTACTTTATTCGCCTTTATTTCATCCTGTTCACCTATAAGACTTGGAATTTGAGCACTGCAAAGTTCACCGTGTTTACTCAGCAATTTACGCTCCTCGATGATTATACACCAGCGGGATCGTCTATCACGAAGGAGTTCTTGATCAAGTGGAAAATGCCTTTACTATACTCACAGATCTCCTAAAAACTTAATCAGAAATATCAAACATCTTTACTTATAAGCTTCACTTTGAATCTCTGAAAAAAACTAATCTACAAAAATTGCTTGACTTCAACTACGAAGTAAATTTAATTAATAATCTATATATAATTTCAAGGAAAAGGACATTACAAACAAGTGAGATGAACATACAAAAAATTTTTGGTCATAGAAAAGAAGACGAATCACAGGGAAGAAATAAAGGAGGTCGATTTTAAGTTTTTCGCCAACAGACGCTTTTTCTCTCTACATATGGATTAGATATAAATATTATATTATATATTATATATTATACATTATATTATATATGATATATTAATTTTATATTATATGTTTATATATTTATATTGATTGGGAGGAGTTTTTAATGGATATAATTTACCTTTTACTTTAATGTAATGATGAACTCGCCAAATTAAGTTTGTGAAGAAATCTACTTATTTTAGGTAAATGTAGCCACTTGACGTTTGAGTGATAAATGTATCTTTTACTTTTACAAAATTAACTCGTCTAATAGAAAAAGTGATTAGATGATTGCATGTATTTTCAATTTTCACTAAATATTCAAATACAAAATAGTTTTGATTGTATGATTATGATTATAGAACGATCTTATTTGTAAAATCGGTAAGATCAATGGTACCTCGCTCCCAAAGTATCTCTACTGAATCTTGATTTATATGATTTGCTACGGGAAGTACAATTGACACAAAATTTGAGGTCAATTAATGGTATTATAGTCTATAATGATATGTGAACAAGTAAGACACTGCTACTTTATTAGAGTATGGATTACTGCTAACAATTAGAATAAGGTAAGTTTTATTAATTTATGTTCAAATTAAGATTAAACTCAGAACAAAGTTATTATTTTTCATTTTTCATTTTATTGTTTAGAAAATATCTTAGTTCAAATTAAGATTAGAAAGAACTCACCAATCGTATATAAATATTATATGAGGAAATAAGTTGAAATTAAACCTAATGTGGGAATAATTCTTTTCTACGACCTTATAAGATGAAAGCACTTTATTCGAATGAATTAAAACATTCTAAACTATTTCAATGTTAAACCAAATAAGATAATCATATTTTAATTGAACTTGTACAAATTAACTTAGTTTGGATAAGGTAACAAAAAAATTAGATCATTTTAAATAATTTATTACCAAAAAGATTAAATATTTTTGTGAAACGGTTTACTTTATTTCAATAAATTTCAACAGTGTACACATTATATAAAAAGCTCATCTAAGTGCACTATGACAATGTTGAAGTTATCGCTTTGTTTGTTGTTTTGCAAATATTTTAAAACTGGCCTTTGGTATATATCTCTTGCTTGAACAGAATTAAAGAACAAAGGGAAACAAGGCCTTTAAGGATGTCTTTGTTGGTAATAAAGAATGAAACGAAACAGAGCGAAACAAATTCATGGGATTATGAAATCAAATGCCACAAAGATCAAATCTTTAAGGCAAAACAGCAAAAGGGCATAACCAGAAAGTAATATCTTTATAAGAATTTTCATCACATCCTAAAAATCAAACAGTCCAAATTTACAACGATTTAAACTTCGATTTTTCCTTTACCAATTCAAAGTTTACAACTTACACCCAATTCAAAGGCAACCCATAACCTAAAATATACTTGTTCAGCAAGAACGATATATATTATCACCTTTCATAAATCTCTTGATTCTAAATTGGAGTTTTAAGGAAACGAGAGTTAATCGTTTGATAAGGTATGTAAAGGAAAAGAGCTAACTAGCCTTTGAAAATCGTAAAGAGTTCGGCCGAAAACCGAACTGAGTCGACTGAGACGTTGGAGCCTTACTTCTTCTCGTTTGAGTAGCAGTCATCACTCATCAAGTGTCTTGTAAAGGAGAAGGGAAAATATGATGTGTCAAGTAGTGGAGGTGAGTTTTGAGTGACTCAGCACAAGACTTTTAGTGTGGTATGTATTCTGCTATCCAATATCCGAACCAATTTGTTTTTACCCAAACCAAAACTATTGTTGTGAAGCTTGCTTGAGCTCGTTGAAGGCGCTTTTTTTATAGGTAGGATACACCTTAAGGGGTCCCTTTTCGAAATTGTCATCTAGTACTTCAGTCATCTTCTTTATTGGGGAGATGTGGTGGTTTAATATGAGAATGATATCGGATTACCGGGATTGTTATAAGACAAATCTGGATTGCGATAGCCAATTAAACCGTTTTATAATCCATGAGTGTATTGATTATGTGCTTGGGAGGTGGGCCTTGGTTAGATTATATTTTGTTTAGCTTTCGACTTTGTTTTTTTTTTTTTTGTACAAATGTAGTCAAACAGGTCAAAAATTATTTGTGTTTATTTTTTGGTAAGGTTGTGTTCTTTTTAGAAGTTAAGCTGATCTTTTTGATATTATTATTAGCATTACTTATGTTGTTATAATTATTATCTATAATCTATAACATACACTAAAACAACAAACAAATAAGCCATTTGTTATGTTTCCATCTTATAGCTATTTTCTTTTTTGTTTTAAATTGTTTGAATAATTCTTAAAATTTTGTATAATCTATCAAATCCCGTTATTATGATTTTTTACCTTATTTTTTTCACAAGTACATCTATTGTAAGAAGGGTTCACAAGAACACAAATCTTTCCCTTTTTTATTCAATAATAGTATTTTCTTACTTATTCTTTAATCACCATAATTATCAACAAATATAAATTCGTATGAAATAAGTAAAAGGAATTGGAATATGATATCAGAGCTAAATATTTTTTATTTTATTCTAACTTTGCTTATTTCATGCTAACTAGCGTAATTTACATCAAAGTATCATCTTCTTCATAGTAACGTAGGCTCGATTAAACTAAGGAAATATGTTACAAGAGATAGGAGACACTTTCAAGTAAACAAGGTGGTCCTATGTAACTCAAAATAATCCATTATCCCATATATCTTTCTTACCTCTGCCCCAATGATTAAACATATCTATTTTGTCATCTATTTTTTCTGATTTTGAAAACTCTCATTTGCTCCTCTTGCTTTCCATAGAAATCCCTTCTCCCTCAATCGCTTTAAATTTAGCTTCTTCTCGTAATTTTTTTCTTCATCTTCACATCTCCTTTTAGACCCCATCTTAAATAGTTAGAATTATGCATAACAATGCTAAAAACGACAGGACATAAGGTGAGTATTGTATTTGATGTTTTTGCATGAGTTTGGGTCTCAGATTGAATTTTGTGCGAGTGTTTTTTAAAACTTTTATTTTATGTTGTTATTTATGTGTTAAATTGGTTTGGTTATTATTCTAATGTGTCTTTTTTTCTTTCTTCTAATATGCTTAGGTTATAAATCTTGACGCTTTTAGTAGTCATTTGGTTCAAAGAACGGAATGGAAACAAAATGGAATAAATTGAAAGAATGGAATGCAAACATGTTTTGTTACATTTAAAGATTGTTTGGTTCAATTCAAAAATGGAAAATCATTAAGGGTAAGATAGTCATTTATTTCTTCACAAACAATAGCCACATCTCTTCCTTCCCCTTAGCCACCACCTGAAAATTGTCCCTCCGCCGTTGACCACCGTCTCCGGTGGTTGCCGGGGACGGTCTGACTTCACTTCCGTCAAAAAGCTTACCACCCTAACCATTTTCCTCCAATCTAGCCCGATAATTAGCATATTACTCAGAAATTAACCAAACTTTTTAGCCAATATCACCAACATGCAAATGATGAACTAAATGATGAACTATGTGATAAAACAATTTTAATCACCAATCAATTAATCTCGTTAATCTAATAATCATCAATTAATCAAAATTAGCCCAAAAATTACATGCAATCCAACCACATGCTATGATACCACTTGAAGGTTTACACCATCGACTAATCCATATTAATCGAGCTTAACAACACTTGTCAAGCAACCCCCAAGACCTTATTTATATTGTTCATTTGTGAATCAAAGCTAAAAGCAAGTAAATCACTCATTTACTTACAAGATTGGGTGCTATCAAACTTGATCCTCCAAAGCAGATCTCAGCTCCAACTTCCAAAGTAGGAAGTCTCCTCTAAGTTGCACCCAAGACTCCAACTCCTTGCTCTTCTTCTTCCTTGCTAGAGGACCCAAGAAGAATACCCAAATGCTAATATAACTAACTAACTCTTAGCTTATAATACTTAGTACCAATAGGAGATGGATTCATATGTGATAATAAGAAGCAAAACAAGAGACAAATCTCTTGTTCTTGCAAGAGAAAATCGGCCAAGAGGAGGAGGAAGAGAAGTCTTCTTCTCTTGGCACTTTCTCAATCTACTAGTATTTGATGTGTTTTTGGTTGTGATGAGTGAAATTACATTAGCCTTGCCTTCTATTTATAGAGAAACTTAAGTGAAGGGCAAGCTTGTAACTTGATAATGTTACTAATTTAACTCCTTAAGTGATAATGACAACCACATAGCAATATTGATTGTGAGCTCGCAACGTGGCATGCCACATGTCACTGCCACATTAATTTGCCTTTTTTTTTTTTTTTAAATGAGCTATCTCTATCATCTTTATGACACAAGTACACAACACCACTTAATAATGACAATAATAGATTCTTTCATGATTGTTTACAAATATACATATCTAAACTATTATCTTAAACACCTAAGA
>CAAKMY010003491.1:0-14349 GCA_901111285.1 Corrigiola litoralis
AATTATGATAATAATTATATTTTATTAGTTAAAAAATACAAAGATATAACATAAATAAAAAAAAGTTCAGAAAAATACAGAAAGTTCAAAAAAGTTACAAAAAATACAGAAAGTTCAGAAAAGTTACAAAAAATACAGAAAGTTCAGAAAAGTTACAAAAAAATATAGAAAGTTACAGAAAAATAAAATAAAAGACAAAAAATACAGAAAAAAATGGTGTAGAGAACAGACCCTTAAAGTAAAACATTTACCAAACTAAAAGCAAGATTCTATTCTTTTAATTTTTATTAAAAGAACTTAATAAAGATGTAAGTGAGAATCAGTTAGTCAACTATTTATTTATTTATTAGCAAATGATATTTTAGGTTACTGACCAACTAATGATTAAACACACATTTCGGTAACATGTTGAAGAAAACTACGTAAATTGACGAAGTTAGACTTATAACACTATTTGTGATATGGTGACTTAAATCTTGCCATTGTGAGTCATAATGAAGGTACAAGACTAGGTTTTATAAGAGGGATTTGGAAGAGTAAACAAGGCGTGAAACAAAGTTAAAAAGGGAGCAGAACAACGTAATAGATGTCCGTAGGGTGCGGAGAAGTCTATTGGATGCGGACTTGGTCTGTTCCAATGCGGACTAGGCCGTGGGGTGCGGCCATGGATCCGTGCAAGCGTGTTTTAGCCGCGTTAATAGTTGTCTTTTATGTAAAACCTAGTTTTCTTATTGTATTAGGTCTTTTAGCTTGTGGGTTTACTATATAAACACCCCAAGTCATTAACCTACACTAAAGAGAGATTGAAGAGAGAAAAGAAAGGCTTTTTATGTGAGATCTAGTTTCTTAGGGTTGGCCTATTGAGAGCTATTTATCTGCCATCTTGTATATGTAATCTCTCCATCATAAACAAAGACTTTTCCTGACCCTGAGGACGTAGCTATCACGTTGATAGTGAACCTCGTAAAACTTGTGTCTTCTAGTTGTTTGCTCGTTGTTAGTTCATTATCTATCTTCCGCTTTACGCACAAATTACACTTAGATTAAAAAAAGAACTTTCATAGATATTAGACCTCTAAAATGATGTAGCAAAATGTGAAGTCATCAATATAGAATTTGTCTCTTTTTAATTGGAAGAATATACATTGTAGGGTTGTGAATTGTGAAATGCAGATATGTTAATTAAGTTTTGGAATCCAAGTAATTTCTTGAGCTCCTGATAATTGCATGTGGGCTGAATTACCTTGTTCCAGGTATCACCTTCTTTCATTCATCTTTAATCTTTCTTCAAATTGATCATACAAGGTCTAGTGCAATTCAATGCAAAGTACATAATTTGTTGCTAATTTAATTATTGAGTGTATTATTTGTCAGCAATTAAGTTTCTCATATATATAGGATCATGCAAATTATGATTTTGTGGACCGATTGTACCTGATCGATAAAGGATAATGAAGTTTGTGAACGAACATTTGACTAATCAACATTTAGATAACCTTATGGGGCACACTGCACCCTCAATCACTCAATGCAGTCCCAGTGGTCATACCGATTAGTCCCAGTGTTGCAAAGTGTAGGGTAATATGAGATTAATGAGGTAGGCTAATTCCCTAATGCACGTCAATTTCGCTTGATCTGATAGTTTATAGCTAGGTTAGATGACTCTCTATCTTAAGGCTCATCAATCGTAGAACTATTTGTTACAAGATCAAATGTTACTAAATAATCAATAATATAATGTAAGAGAATCAGAAAGCAGTTCGGGTGGATGCATGATACAAATAAGACGAGGACAAAGAATCATGAAACATAACATAATATGTATCAATATGGTTTAATTTTTGCGTCTTTGTTATGTACGTGAAATTTAATTTTGTATGTCTCGAAATCGGAAGACGCAGAACACATGCATGCTAGAAGCTTTGATATGATGCTACTCCGTAGTAATTACTTTAAGGTCAAATTTTGCATTTTTTGATCTATTTTGCTTCAAGATATAATTATAATTAATGTAAATGGCTTAAAGCTAGCATGTTCTTGCAACTTTTTCATGCACCAAAAAACATGCCGACAAAGTTACAGTACATGTGAACCTAGGTGTTTACCATTGCGATCCTACGCCTCAAAGTTATATATGTCAATGCAAAAATTATTTTGTGCCTTTGGGATTCCTTTCGCGTTCAACAATCAAATATTAATCCACCTTAGCAGTGCTAAAAGGAAACAGTATGACTAACAAATACTGAGGAAGCACCGAAGCAGTGCTAATTAAAAAAAAAAAAAGTGTGAAACAATTTTAAGTGGTCAACTAATAAGTCATTGTTACAAAAAAAGAATATTGGCGGTGTCCATATGCATGCATGTGATGCCAAAGTATAGAAGTTTGTAGAAAATAAGAGAAAATTGTTACATTTTCTTCTTAGTTCTTTTCCCTCATTGTGGGAATAGAATTAGTCAATTCATTCACCCGCGCACTCTTCTTTATGCATGTAAAAATGAGGAGTTTGTTTGGATTTGACTTGATGGAACGCACTCATGATAAAGGAGATTCAATATGTATTGTCTAATGTCTATCCTTCTAATCGACTATATATTGCTTTATCAATTATCATCTTCAATTCGCAAAACATTTACGGAGTACGTATTTTCATGGTGAGATGGATCATAAATATCTATTTTCCTTCACTTAGTCGTATTGATTAATTTTATAATATAAAGTGGTAATTATATATGCAAGACCAATATATGTTGTGTGTGATGACATATTTTGTGTGCTTGTCTACCCTTTTCGCCTTTTTGTTTTACAAATTTTTATCCCCTTAACTTGATAGTAATTTATATGTTCCAAGATATAAGTCTAAATTAATCCACCCTTGATTTTGCGTACTGCGTAGATGAAATAACTTAAGAAATACGGAGTAAGAACGTATTTACTCATTGAAGCTCGAAAGTTAATTTGCTGATGGCCAATATAGGAATTTTGTGCCTTTGTGGTAATAATTACGGAGTAAATCGAATACTGTTGATATCGACTCTGTCTAATTCATCTGAAACTTGACAGCGCTATACTGGTCTTAATTAATCCTTTAAATGTCTACGTCAAATCCATATATTACCGGCAGGGAGATGTACATGCATGTTAATCCTCTTATACGTACATATCGTGTTTTGTCATCTAGCCTACAATTGCATGTTACGTAATTTGTCAATGTCAAAAATCATGTTGTCAAACTTCACCAACTCAACAAGCCATGTAGAAGCTGGCACTGTGAGACCAGGTGCATTTAGTTTCTTGTCATTCTATCACTTACAATAATGTACGTGTAGATGAAAAAAGTTTAATTTCAAAAGCCAATTAGACTTTTTGTTTTGCAAAATGACAGTCTATATTTATTCTATATCACTCTCATATGAAGCAGTTTCTACTTCTACACAGGCTAAATTAAAGGAGCCATGAAGGGTAATAAACATATGATTTTTAAGTCACCGCATGTATGGAACGCTAATTACTTCTTTTTTCATTTGAGTGTACTTTTTAGTTTGCGACAATATTGTACTCCGTATGTGTACGTAGTATTCCCATGGGAACAAGGAGTAAGCATGACTAAACAGTATAACAACTTTCTCCAGCAAATTCATTTTCTAGCATCACCTTGCGACTTGTGGCATAGAGTCATACTCCACCAAACCTTTTTTTTCATACTCTTAAAATGTTGCGTGATTACCGTTATAGTGGATAAGAAAATGCCAAAGCACTACTGACATTAATTAATTCACTCGTTAATAGCATTGTGGTAACAGTTCACTTTCAATTCACTCGTCATTCATCAATCTTTGTCCACGGCCGCGCGGGTCAAAACACAAAGCATTATTAGGGACTGTGATTAAACCATAGTGTATATGATTAGCTATGATCGATTTCACGATGAGTCGATGATGATATGGCAATCAAGGTTTCCCATTATTTTAGTTTGACTTCTCGATTAATTGGAAAGCACACAATGATTTTTGGCTTTCATTAAGAAGAAGAGGCTTGTATGAGTAAAAATTGATGATCTTAAAATCATCACTTTTTGGTTTAAAGTAATCAAATTTATTACCGTGTTAATAAAAAGTGGGTATTTTAACTCAATTTGTAACCACGTCTAATTTGGACCGGAGACTTAACAAGAAATAATCTTATAAGAACAAAAGTGTTTGTTTTGGTTTGTGAATTGTGTGATAGATTTTATCATGGACTCCTGTCACTCACACTGTAGATTTATTAACTGTATCTACCTTTACGTCCGGATTATTATTATGGCTTCTCTCTATTTCTGTTGTTCCTAGTTGGGATCATTTACATGTCAACTAGAGTAGACTCCTTTCTAATCCATTTTGCAGTATGTGCAGTTAAAAGTACTGTTTATCTTATCTTTGTAGTTTCTGCGCCTACCGGTCGTCTACACAGTGAGATGGGGCTGCACTGTGTTTATGCCAGCCTTAGTTTGTGCTGACATTATGCAAATTAACGGCTTATATGTTTTGTATTACACCCAAACTCTGTAGCTTATTGACCATTACCGGCTAAAAGCCAGAATGTACATGCTCTTTACACTCTACAGGCTGTAGTCCTGTAGATTGTATTGCTAAGGGTATTGGCTTTCCCTTTTTTTATTTCTCAATCAATTCAGTGATTCATTATGACTTGAGAGTACTTTGTTCAAAGCAGGGGTGCCCCTCTATTCCATTCCTTTCCACCACCAGAAAGTTGGTTTTAATGTACACTGACGGTGTCTTGAAAGGGAACCGATGATGAGAGTGGCGACAGAAAACAGAAGAATGAGAAGTATGATGCCCATATAACTACAAGACAGCAGCCACACTTCTCGACATTAACATTGCAGAGCAAATTATTCACACATCAAAGCTTATGTAATTGCACCTTTGCATCCAATTACTAAGGACACAAACAAAACTATATACAGGATTACAATCTCTTCGGAGACATCTATAAAATTGGAACGATATGATACAAATTCATATGCAAAAACCCACTAGCTCCTTACATTTATGTCCCTCTCCCACTGCACAAACTCAAAGGCCTGATAAGAGAGGGCAACTTAACCTACAAACAAAACAAGACAGAAAAAACAATTAGTCTACCAGAAGCGCTCATTCCTCAGCTCAAGTATTTCTAAGCTTAAATATTTCCCTGCTCATAGCAGAAACCGAGAGGAGATTGTCAGTGAAACAGTAGTACTTCCCATCTAGTAGTCTATTAAAGAGTTATATGCTCAGAATTAATATAGAGCACAAGCTGCGGTTTGTAGATGCTACATTACTGACAACTAATCTGCTGAATGTTAAAAAGGTAAAGGCAGTTTTCCAGGCAATGAGGGAAGAGCATGTGCTGGACAGAAGCTCAGGAGTTCTGCCCCATTGACGAAGTTAACAGCGTATCTAGCATTGCGTTAATGTGCATAGAGTTAGAGCCAATAAACAGACCAGCATGGCTGAGTTTGTCAAAATGCTTGGAAAAGCAAAGCTAGGCAAATATGTCTAAAGATTTTGTATCAAATACTTTCAATCGGTGAATTTGGCTTTGTTACAGTTTTGTGTATTTGAATTTCGGGCTATGGTTCTGGATTCATATATAAACATATCTTCAGAACTTAGGTTGAGTTCAGAGTAAATAGCTACGTTACGCAATGGCACGCAGAAAATATGACCTTGTTAATGTGTGAAACAGACAGCTCGGGAACGCGGGATTAGACCATAAGATGACGCATTGATAATCGCTTTAAAATGCTCTTGTATCAGCAACTGAGTTTTCCCTTAAAGAAGCACCATCTTTCAGAAACATCAAGTTATAATTTGAGGGAGAAGAAGAAAAGGAGGGTGGGAGCACAATCTCTAAGCAATTTGGAAGAACACTTTCTAGTAAATATACCGGTAGCTGTTGCGACATTTTATTGCCTTCATATATAGAGTAACGGGAGACGTATCGAGGAACTGCACCAAGAAGAGCAGTCAGATGAGAAGGTATAAACATTCTGAGTTGAATGAATCGCAGAAAGTGGCTTACGCAGCCACAGAATAGTATTGTCTTCCATAATCATTGTTGATATCAGAGTTTTTAGTTGAATCTTTTGCTGGTGATCACATTGTACTCAGCATGAAGCTAGATGACAAGATTTAGAAAAGGGGATTGGAAATCTCATGTATTATATTTGGATAGAAGCTCACTCTACCTGGAAATTAAGTAAACTAGAAAACAAACATGACTTAACTGACATACACAAAATTAACCATAACGAGTTCTCAACTCCTGAATCTGCTATCAGGTTTCAACAAAGTAATATTTCTTCAGTATGCTGATAGCCACTGTACGTATAGACTAGTTTTACAAGCAGCAGTCAATTATTACATTGGCATTCGCAGATCACATGTAAGACATCCCGGCGCTGAAAATGTACTAGGAGTGCAAAACGACAACTCGTTTTTAGTACTAGGTGCTCGCCAGCTGAACAGCAACTGAATTCTTTAAGGTCGGAGACACTGGAGATTCTCCTAAAAACACGTCAAATAGGGCTCTTGTGACATTGCTTGAGTCAATGTTGGCATCCACTTTGGAAGGTAGTCCATTTGATGACAGAGATACCTGGTAATCAAATAAACTCCAGTTTTTCAGAGACCATGAAAACAAAAACCATGAAACAAGCATGGACGTTGGTTTACTTAGTAGTTGACCAGATATAATTACCAGCATCTTAGACGGCTCAAGCCAAGTTAGTACTATTGAACTTCCCTTTTTAAGAGATTGTCCTTCGAAGATGCTCCGGAACGTCGAGAGCGCTGATTCATCAACAGGAGTTGGTGCTGTCACTCTTGGGGAGACAGCTTCATCCAAGGCATCCCAAAAGGTTTTGCCATCAACGTCTCTTACCAAAACAATTAACAAAGATTTCTCCAAAGATGCTGCAACCGAAATAAAGTAGATCAGCAAACACCCTTGTATATCCTTCCCATAAGTATATTTAGATAGGTCATGGACTTCATTCTAATTACATTGATATATAGATTGGAACAAGGCTGAATCCTGCTCAACTTGAGCTGCCGGTTTCCCTTTCCAAGGAATCAAATCATTTAGCAATGATGGATTCACGTATAGTCCAGCTGCATACACCTTGACACCAATGATTGCGAAAACCTTTTCTCTATAGCCTAAACCAAATGGCAACACCACATTAGTAATGTTACATACTAGTAGTTTCAAATTTTAGTTACTGCTTCATACATGAGTCTCCGTGCTATATGGAGGATTAACATTAGAGAATACATAATAGATGAAGCAGGTTCCACAGACAAATGTGCAACAAACTTGGAGGATACCCTTCTGAGGCAATAAGAACAATTTGGAAGATGGTTTACATACCAGTTCCAAGCAATGATAGTGAACTTGAACAATTGGGGAGATTTACAGATTTGAAGAATTTCACACTGGTTGCAGGTTCTGTTGTGTACTCAGCGCTCTCAACTGCAGAGCCGTTCAAAGAGGAAAGCTAGTTAGCATCTCAATGGAAATTTAGGCAGCAGGGGGTAGATAGCTGAAGAGCATGATAGTTTGTATCATCACCCCTGCTTACAAGATTTTCATTTACCCCTTCAAAAACTGTCTTCGACATTATAGAACATATGTAGAAGTATGACAAATCTTAGCATCTACTCCAACATTTAGTCATTATATCGACTAGCTACAGACTGAAAATGGTATCACAAGTAATTATATACTTCAATTGTACCATGCTGCAGCTTATGTGTTGGCTGCATTCCGTATCTAATGAACCAACTTTCCAATATTGTGAATAAAATCTGAGAGTGCTTCTTTTGATCCTTCTTATGAAAACTCTACGCGGTCATACCCCGCTTGTGTGGAAACTATTTTGACATAACGCAATAGAATGTACCTCACTAATCTGAAGTTAGAAAGGTGGCTGCTGTTGCCAACCAACTGATTAGTATTATTTATCACTAATATGTTCCTAAGTATTAGAAGGTCAATCAAAAATGCACATCCTCACTGTGTCACCCATAATTGTTAGCAGGTTTTAACGACATAACTAGTTAGGGGGAACCATAGGCCATAAGTAAAAGTACACAAACATGGCCGTTCTACCACATAGGCCATCTTCAATATACTATTTTATTCAATGAATTTCCCTTGTAGCCTCACAAAGCTAGTTACTGGTAAGATTGTAAGAATGCATACATCTCATCTTTCTGCAGTTTCGTACTGGTTGCTGTTGGGCAAATCCAAGATTAAGAGATGAGGATAGGTAGCGATTCTATTATTTTTGCTATAATTTTTTTATCTTTTCTACCATTACCAAATTTAATCATTTTTCTACCAAATTATAAATTTGGTGTAGTGAACACTAGCCCTCGCTATTAGCTGGATAAGCCGCTCATCCACTTATTATTATACGCACACTTTACAAGAACAACAACATCACCCTAGTACCTTTGGAGAGGATTCCACACAAGCGGGGTATGACCTGGCCTTATGAGGGGTCGGGTGTATGCACTATCCGTATACTATTGTCAGTCAAGGCTCTGATACCATGTGAGGATCGAAACCAACTCAACCAAAAGTCTAAGCTGATGGTTGATGCCCCATTGAATATATTCCTAGTAGTTTCCATTTAGCTTATACGTCTATTAGCATTTTTAGTTGCAATAAACTCCACCAACCACATAACCAAAATAAAAATGAACCAAAACAAAACAAAATATCAACTTTGCAATGAAGTGAACTGACTGTATAGATGTTTGAAGAATTCCAACAAAAATATAATGCATAACATTATACAAGTTGAGCATGGAAGTTACCAGAAGCTGAAGCAGAAGCCTTGAGAAGGAAATGATGAGTGGACTTGTTCCTGACATTTTGGAGAGATAAGCCAAGGGGCAATGTAGATAAGTGTGAGAGAGTGTTGATCTTTTGGTGGGAAAGAAAAGTAGATTGCTTTAGTGGAATGTAGATTTTGGGTATGGAAGTAGCAGAGGATAGAGCAAGTGTAGGTGAGCAGTAACACATTGGTACTGCCATTTTGGTCGTTCCAATCATTTTGTAGTTTCGACTCTGCAAAATATATTTCTAGTCACTTCACTGATACGGAGTATTACAGTTTACTAATGTCAGAATTATGTTCCACTCACTTGCATTGTGCTGGTGATGCCAGTCGTGCAAATTAAATGTAACTTTTGAGAGGCCAACTAACAACGAGACCAGTTAGTTGGTGATATGGGTTATATTGTTGGAGTACAATATCTTCAGGTTAATCATAGATCTTGATAAGTAGTTTTGAGCATTTTGGATCAATAAAATGAGTTGTCCTTTAGCCTATTTGTCAGCATTTTGGATCAATAAGTAAAATTTGGGCGACATTTAGATCTTCATATCAATGTTGTATACTTTCTCCATTCCAAATTAATCTTTCGACTTGCCTTTAGCACATATTACAATATGCATTTTATAAGCTAAATATCTTTAATTAAATGTTAGTAAAAATTATAAAATTTTGATATTCTTAATCTACTCATTAAAACAAATCAAACAAGACCCCACATAACTATATTTTATTTTATATATTGAAAAAAAAATTAAGTCCAATCTATACTGATGAATAGTGTCAAAAAAACAAGTAGGAAGTTTAATTTGGAACGGAAGAAGTATATGATATACAAAGTATTCACTTTGCAGTTGTCATACACATTCGTCATCTTGGATCTGTTGATGGTTGGTAGTTGGACATACATAGCGAGAAGGACTTGCATTGGAATAAGTAACCAAAAAAACTACTCCGTATGCAGTAAATTCCTTATGGTGAAAAATTAATTTGCTTCTTGATTTGATAGTCAGTAATAAGCAACATTGTGTTTCCTCTAGTGTGTAGGCATTCTCTATCATCTTTCGACCATGGGGTGTGGATTTTGATTTTTGTTTGTGGACTCTTGTAAAAAAAAAAAAGGTGTGGTGATCGAGATGAGAATCCCTTAAAGATGTCACCTTATGGGAAGAACGGATCAAAATTTTATTTAATTTAGTGAGATGTTGTCACCTCTCTTCACCCTCACAAATACCTCATCTAGATATGCCTTTGCCAAAATTCTAATTTTCCTTCATTTTTCTCGCAATTTAATGAAATGGTGAAGTTTTCTTCTTGTGTGTTTTAGTTTCTTATTCACTAGATTGAATCGGTACTTATTAAGTGTTTAGTTAAAGTATTGTATGTTCAGTTTCATATCTATGGTAAAATGTTTTTAGTTCCTAACTGAGTGTTCTTTTTCAATCAACCCAGATAATGTAAAATTTTTGATATCTATCTTAAAAATAAAAAAAGACAATGAGTTAAAGCATCAAACAAACGACAATTTTTTCATGCATAAGTTGCAAATCTTATATAACTCAACTCGTCTAGTCATAAAATCTGAAGTCTCATTTTCCTTTTTTTTTTTTTTTTTTACATTTTCATTCATCCCTTATTTAGGAAAATAAATAACGGATTTTGGGAGGATTGCAAATTACAAAATATATGTGATACATCATGAAAAAATTTAGACAAACAAATACTCGAAATATAATCTCCAATAGGCCAATAACATACTTAGTGCATTCATGACCATTAAACATACTACTTAGAAAACATTAAAAAAGTATACCATTAAAAGAGACCAACAATCTATATTGAATAATGCATAGAGCCGAACACTACTTTATTTGAGAAGCCGATAAATACAAATCAAGCTAGAATATAAAGCATTACATAAAACATGTTTACATATCTTCGAAGTATTAAACACATAGGTTGACACATAACAAGCCACAATGTGGTGGAGTTGGCTCAGTTATTAGGCGCACATGAGCCTCCAAAGAAGCTTGAACAAGAAAATCCAGGACAACAATAATCAAAAATAACGGGAATACAAAAATCTTCATTCTCACTACATGAGCCACCAGGAGGGGTTGCCATTGTCAATGTTAGCACTGTAAACAAAAAGTTGAAATACAACATCATAAGCATATATGAATGTATACTTGGCACAATAAAAGAAATTACCAAAATCAAATAAACATGAGAGCTATAACTAAACTATTGCATCATGGTGGATCTCATAAATTTGACACTGGTATATGATATTTTGAGAAAAGATTAAAAATAAAAGGAAAAAAGGTAAATTGTAAAATTAATAACCTAGTGCAAGTATGATCATGACGAGGTATGTTGATACAATCTTCTTGTAGGAAACCAATTTGCCTTCCATTTTTTAGTAGAATATTTGGAAGATGAAATTAAATTGTGGGCTTAGAATTTAGTCCAAGTGTATTTGATGAAAATGTCTTTCTATCTAGTTTCTTATTTATAGTGTTTACTCTTCCACCAAAGTCAATACTTCATAGTTTCACCAATCTAAAGTCTTTCTTAATAAGGTTCGGTTTAATGAAAGTTTTGAATAACATATTAAGGTCAATGCTTTGAATGTGAAAAATAAAACAACTTGCATTTCAGATGGTATTCCTATATATTGATACACATTATCACAAGTTTACAGCTAATCATGAGTCATGACAACAAGTGAGCCTTGCCTTGCCTTTGCCGTGCAAGTTTCATACGTCTGTTATGCTCGTTGACTTTGCAACCTCTTGGGCTTGCTAGCTTTGAACCTTTGATAAACGGAAAATAAGATGGCTCTATCAAGGGGTATCAAATTTAGACGTCACACTGTAGAATTATAATCCTCTGATACGTATGCGGAAGCGATATAAAAGAAATGGACAATCTTTCATTCGATATGACGCACGTCTCAATAGTTGAAATAGATTTGAATTTGATATGACACACAAACTCGGCTTCGTAATCACAGTATACACGACTAAGGGGTTGACTTCGATGTAACGCAAGAAAATCGGGATGAATTTGATATGACTCATAAATTCGGGTTGTATTTGAGTCACTCAAACACTTGTGAAAAACTCACGATTTATAAGCTAAAAACTATAATAACTAATTACATAAGTCCCTATTTATACAAAATCAACCTTAGAAAACATGTCAGAAATCCTAAATCTTGCGACATAAAAAAGTAAAGATACTCATAATAATTACAAAAATTAAAATAATATCTATTTTGCACCCGCATCACTCATACAACCTACACTCAAACTACCAACGAATAACTTTCGGGTATAAGAATATACAAGTTTCTTCCCTTTTATGTGCTTGTTTGATTTTGCTGCTACACAGGCTTTGCTTTCTCTAGTAACCAAGCTCATTTGTTTTCACAACCCAAACATGCCTATAATCAACCTTGAAAGTCCGGCCCGAATGACCCAAATCTTTATTGCT
Source organism: Corrigiola litoralis (assembly GCA_901111285.1). Classification (NCBI taxonomy): domain Eukaryota; kingdom Viridiplantae; phylum Streptophyta; class Magnoliopsida; order Caryophyllales; family Caryophyllaceae; genus Corrigiola; species Corrigiola litoralis. The sequence goes on from CAAKMY010003491.1 coordinate 12,390, forward strand.
TAATTATTTAAAATTGTTTTTTTTTAAAATATCAAAAAATTTACTCTAGCAATATCCTGATTTTTTTTGCAAATGAAATTTTATGTCTCTATTGCCACAATAAATTTCGAAAAATAAAAAAAAAGCCCCAAATAAACACCAGAGGTAAGACTTATACAGTTATACTTAGTATAATAATCATCACTGTAGTGCGGAAAAAGCCCAAATTAGCCGCAACCCAGCCCGACAAAACCCAACCGAGCCGGCTCAGACCTGACTTTTTACCTCAAAACCGGCCCGTTCGGCCCGATGACCACCTCTAGTTAATCCCTGTTCAATGGGGCGAGTCCCCGCTAAAATCCCGGGCCCGCCCCATTTTCTAGCGGGTCACGACCCGCAATTTGCAATAACGGGCCGGGCCTCTAATGGGTCGGGACAGGTCATGACGGGTCAAAATTTATGCAAAAAATAAAAATTAGTATGAAATACTTGTGACCCGCAACGACCCGTCACCGACCCGCAACACTTTCTTTATGACCAAACCCGGCCCAATGAACATGTCTACCTCTAGTATGTGCATAAGTGCATAACCAAAGCCTAACCAAACTAGTTCTTGTTAGCCCAAAACTCTACAAAAATCATCCTTAAAACAAATAATTAGTGAAAACCATAAAACCCCAACAAAACCCCACTAAAACTAAAACAACAAAAATGGCAGCAACACTTACAACTACCACCAACTGTCATCTCCTCAAATCAACTACCTTTAACGGTCACTCTTCAATTTCCCGCCATTTCATCAACTACCCTTTTCACTTCTTCCAAAAGGGTACACTCTTCACCCCTCATTTCTCCCTAATCATTTACCTTTGTAATACTATTATACTTTTTTTGTGATGCTTATATGTTCTTGTTGTGATTAATATAGGTGTAAGATTACCATTGTATGAATGCAAATATGAAGCTGTTAGAGCTTATAATGGTGATCTTAAGATGAGTTCATGGGATGATGAGCCATATGAGTTGTTACCAAATGGGAAGAAAGTGTACTTGGATGAGCAAGATGTTGTTACTTTTCTTGACCCTCCTAAGGAGCTCATTCCTTTGGACCCTTCTTCTTATAATCCTGCTTCATATGTCTGGTAATATACGATTTCGTAAGTGTTGGTCTTTTATGATGTTAATTGCTAATTGTTTGAATTTGATTAATTATGTTTGTGGAGTTGTGATTGATTGAAGTATTTGTTATTGGTTAGTAATAGAGTATTATATGTATGACTGTTTATGCATGTGAAGTACTAATGTTTCGCAAATTATTGAAAGAGACGGTTTTTTTGACTTAGAATAGTCACAAATTAAGTTAAAATGGTCTTCTTTTATTATTAAAATTTAGAGCCAAAAAGTGATCACTTTAAGATCGTCTCATGCAAGACTTTCTGACAATGTTTATGTCTAATAATTTTGAGTATTTTACAATGAATGATGGGTTATGTCATGGACCATGGTTGAAATGAATGATGAAAGAACTAAGAACTACTGCAAAAACTTTGTTGTTTATCTGTACCTCAATGTCTACAAAGAGGTTCCAGCTTGAGCGTTTTTTTTTTTGGGGGGGTGGGGGGTGGGGGGGGTTTGAATTTACTCAGCCTTGCCTGTGCAACAACAGAGGTTGGGTTTTTCTAATCGACCCTTGAATTGAAATTCTTTTCATATAACAATGTTTAATGGAGAAACCCTTAAGTTGGGCTCGTTTGGTATTAATGTTGGTTTTCAGTTTTAAAACCAAGATCCATTTTTTGAAAACCAGAAAAAATGGTTTGCTGTTTTTAGTTGTCAGTTTTCATTTTTGATATGACATTTATACAAATAACTAGTTTTTAGTTAATTATTTAAATTTGTATATAAAATTATTAGAAACTAAAAACCCAAAACTACAAACTACAATGATACCGAACGAGCCCTCAATTGTTTGTTTATATTT
>CAAKMY010003502.1:357-16901 GCA_901111285.1 Corrigiola litoralis
AGACCATTAGAGCGGCAAAGCTCTTTCTTTCTTAACATTGTTGCATTTCTAGAGTCTTGAAATTGAAGCCTCTAGTTAAGATAAAACAATTGCTTATCAGTTTATCTAAAGTGATCTGGATATACGGTGATGTTATTTTGCAATCGCAGAGAATCCTTATGCTCTAAGGTGTAGGGAGACACTAGGAAAGTACTAGATTTTCCATAGATACGACACTAATACTCTATTAGTACGACAAGGATTTGGAATTTGGAAAGTAATATAGCATATAAGATAAATTCCGTATTAAAAAAAAAAAAAAACGTCTACTTACTTCAAATTGAGCATAAGATGAAACCTATAAAATCAACCCAACTCAAAATCAAAAAACACCTTCATGACTATGGTTACCGAGAAGCGTACGTCGGTCACAGAGCGACCAAACGAATCCTTGCTCTTTCCCATGTTCTCCTTGTGTCTACCTCCGCAAGCGCCCTATCTTTTGAGCCTCCTTCTTGTCATCCTTTACACAGTATACGCAGTGGCCGTGACAACGTTTTGGTGCATGGAAGGAGGCCTCTCTAGGGCATTCTTGCCTTCTATTGTCCTGCTACTTGGCAACTTTGTCCAGCTATATTATCTTGTAATCTTTGAACGTCTACAACTACAGCAATCATATGACATATTATATGAGCTGAATAAGGGATTGATGGACATGGTTATTTGTGTATTCTACGTAGTGCTGGCACTTGACTGTCAGACTGTGTTTACCTGTTTGCAATTACGCCCTTCTCCGACCCTTTTGAGAAGTTTTATTATAAGTTCAACCAATATTGCATGGGCTTGCTGTCAAGCAGTATTTGAAATTCGGTGCTTGTGACGAGAAGATCTTGGATTCTAATTATCTTGAAAAGGGTTAAAGGGAGTTGTTAATGTACAAAGGGAGTTCTTAATGTACGTGGTGCAAGTTTGATGGTTTCATATGATGATTGGTGCTGAATTTTGATGGAGATGAGCTTACTACTCTAGCTTAAGTTGAATAATTTTACTATTCAAGCTTGCTATTCTAGCTTAAGTTGAATAATTTCTGAAGACTGAAATAAGGTTGCGTGAATGCATTTAGTATTTTAGTGATCAAGTTCTTCTGATTATAGGTTTTGTGAGATGTACGGCATTAACTCCAGGTTGTAATGGGAAGCATATTTTGAACTATTTGCTGGATGCATGATTTATTTAAGTGTGTACGTAATTATGTTTGATCAATTTGAGTTGATATAGCTACCCACCTATATATAGTAGATAGGGTGTGTACGTAATTATTTTACTTATACTTCTCTCTACACTGCTTCTGAGTTCTAATGTCCGGACTTAGCTTATGCCGTTATTTCTGTAGTCGAAACTCGTTGAATTGAAGCGAGTATAATTAAAGGAAATAGAAATTAACGAAAATAATTGAAATTTGTGTAAAGATATGAAAATATATTTTATTTTTTCGTTAAAAAAATTATAGGAAAATTCAACAAAAATGATCCAACCTTTGTGTGGTATTTAGCTAATAATCCCACATTGACATATATACGCCAGTAATCCAACCTTAGACATTTTGTCGCAGAGATCGTCTAGTTTTACCATTTACAGGTGTTAGTCATTCGAATTAGCCAAATTTTCCCATTTACCGCCTTCTTCTTCCTCTTCCTCATACCCTTTCTCTGTTCTTGAATTTCCTCAACCCTACTCCTTAACAATGTAAACCATTCTTTTCTTCTATAAACTCATCCCTCATTTTCCTCAACTCTACTCATTAGCAATGGAGGCTATTCTTTTCTTCTCCAAACTCCTCCATCATTTCGATCTCTCAACTCTACTTCTTAACCATTCTTATCTTCTCTAAATCCCTCTCAACACCCAAACCAACCTAGTTTTTCTCCTCACCAGTGTAATTTTTTTCTTGATAAGTTGAAAGATGCCCATGAGAGAATGAATGTTGGTTATAGTGGTAATATACATCATGGTTTTTAGATTGATATTCTTTTTTGAGTTGAAGAACGTTGAGATAGCTTGTGTTTTGTATTGGATTGGTGGTTTTGGGGTGAGAAGGATAGTGGAGACTAGAGAAAACTAGGTTTGTTTAAGTGATGAGAGGTGTTTGGAAAGTGAAAGGATGGTCTCTATTGTTGAGGATTCAAGTTGAAGGAAATGAGGAAGAGAAAAAGGGTGGAGGATAGATGAGGAAGAGGAAGAGGAAGCTCAGAGAAGAGGGTAAATGAGTAATTGTGGCTAATTGGAATGACTTAACATCTCGGGTAATTAGTAAAAGTGGACCGTTACTGTGAGAAAGTGTCAAAGGTTTAATTATGAATTGACGTATAATATCAATGAGGGATTATTAGTTGAAGATCACACAAAGGTTGGATGATTTTTTTGTTAATTTTTTTCAAAATTATACTATTATATTAACATTAATCAAAATGATAAAAGTATCTCATTTGTCAAAAAGCCTTTGGAGTTTTAATTTCATTTTATAGATAATGAACATGCTTAATCATTCTTGTAATTGTATCTCTTTCTTTACTCGATCAATTCTTCCAGTTTAAGCTGGAAAATGGGTAAATTAAATTTGTTTTAGTACTTAATTTGCTATATCCATAATAAATTAACAATTAATTAATGAGTGATTAAGACCTCAAATTATCCAATAATTTGAACCTTCCCAGTTTATTCCTTTTAGTACTTACTCAGTTGTATCCACAACAAATTAGCAATTAATGATATTTTTAAACATCTGGCATTTGAATTGTTGGATAATTTAATTAAGATTCACTATTTCATGTTCAAATTTTGAGGGGAAATTATTGTTATATATGGAGTATATTTTAAATTTACGGGGTAGTTGTTGTTGATCATCACACTTGATTATCGTGGTATGCTTTTTGTTTTAGGTTGATGTTTGAAATTAATAGGAAGGTCTACTTTGTTAATATTTTGAAATTAGTACTCAATTTTACAGTTTACGCTCATCGATAACCAATTATTTAGAGGCCTATACGTAATAAAATATGTATATGAAACATCAATACAATAGAAAACATGTGTTTGGACTAGTGTGATTCTTCATACAATGATTAGGTGAAAAAGATCATATTGTTTAAATCGACTCCAAAAGTCTTTTTTTGTTGTCAAATTGATTTTTTCTAGATTTGAAAGAGTGTGGATGTCGAGAAACGTGAAATGTTAGCTACCTTGCATCACTCATCTGTTAAAGATGGGTAGCTTTCAAACCCAAGATTCAAACTAATAATTTTGGCATATGAATTAGTGTTTAATGGGGGTCTACTTCTAAAGATTAGCACGAGGGCTAAAATCTCTTAGACGACCCGTTAGCTGTTCTCGGGAATATAATAGCCGGGTCATTGCTCCAAGCGCAAAGATCACGTGTTATGAAATGTATAAGCTTTTACATATGCTTAAATTGTAGAAGTACTAAGTCAATTAAAAATCACATTATGATCCCTCCAAGAGTCCAAGGTAACAACAAATGTGGACTCACAAAATTACACTAATTAACTAGGCGGCTGATAGAATGAAAACACAGAATACAATGTTTGCAGAACTGTCAAACCCAACAAAATAAACGCAGCTAATGCAGATATGAAGGACCAAGGGGTGTTGAAATAAGTGGATTTAAAACCAGCCCAAGTAACATGCCAACTATTCTCGTAATATGCATTCACATCATCAAACAACTTAGCCATGTAGCATTGATCAATATCAAAGGCCACTTCCTTGCCCATATTATTGATAAATGTTGCAATCTCGGCTTCCGTCCCAAAATAGTTCTCAATAATATTCTTCTCACAAAGGTACTCCACATCCTTAGATGTGTTAACAAGGGAGTCTATCAACGTTGCGTAGGTGGTAAAATATGTTGAGCAACTTTTGTGACATTGTTCGTAGGCCACACAATTTGCAATCAAGGAGCTCATGAAGTCGTCAAATGTGATAGAAGGCATTTCGATCACCCCTCGCTTAAACTTGACTGCTAGAAATGTCTCGGCTTTACCAGGCCGAAGATGGATCCCCGCTAGTCGAAGCTTTGAAACTGAAAAGATCACATGATCTGGAGCAGAAATTCCTTTTGAAGCGTCTTCTTTTAGGTCCAAATCTGGGGTGATAAAGCTAGAGCGCAAAAGGTCTAACAAATGCTTAGGCTGTAGATCCTGATATCAACAAGCACAATAAAAATTCATGGTAATAGAAGGCAAATAACTCTTATATCGGCAGTTGTGTAAAACTCAAACGTAACACGCCCTCCAAGCGTTGATAGACATCTTACCAGTACTATTATTTAGGAAGGAGAGATCGATGTTTAGTAGCGTATTATTATTGACCAATGTCAAGTTCCGCTAGAGTAATAATACCATGTGGAAATTCGTTCAACAATATAAGCTCCATCGCGGGGGGGGGGGGGGGGGGGGGGGGGGGGGGGGGGGGATTCGAGTAACTAGATGAGCAACAACATTGTCATTCCTCCTAACAAGACAACATTGAAAGTGAGGAAATATAAAGCGGATAATATCATCGACAGACAAACCCAAAGAAAGATCAAAAGCACCGCATCAACAACCACTCTCGAGTGCAATCAGAGCCAGACCTTAGAATGACCTAGCTTGTTCATGCGAGGTGGTCAGGGGGTATCAATCTTTTCGATAGCAAAAATGATAATATAAAGACGAAAATGCATGTCAAAATCACCAAAGATAACGTTTATCAATCTACTAATAGTCTATCTATTATTCTTAGGGTAACCTCTAATGGTAGTCAACTCCAAAGGCTCTCAACGCGATAAATGATAGTGCAATTTGATTGTTATCTACACATGTGTGTGCTCCTTTCAAAAATCGAAAGTAAAAGAAACAAAAACCCAACTGCTATCTATTATTGTTATTTGTTAGAGTATTTTATTTTTGTTTTGAGTTCATGAAAATATCTCCTTCAACATCTTTTATGGAATCTGTTTCCTTTTATATTTAGATGCTTCCAAGCCAAGGCCTTTTTTGGGTCGGGCTTCTAAACTACTGCCATCAATGAGACGGCCATCTTTCCATCCTTCTACATTTCATCCATGTTCTCATGTCCTCTTTTCACCCGTTAAGTCAAAATGCTCGATCCATCTTAAATCTGCAAATGAACTTAGTATTATCCTACATCTGTATTCCTTCAAACAAACAAAAAATAAAAAAATCTGCAAATGAACTTAAGAGTGATTACAAGTGGACTTGGGCCTTGTTTGACGTGAGTTTTGAGAGGGTTCAGCTAATACTCAAAGTCACCAGAAAACTTGTCAGTTTGAAAAGACCGAGCTTGATTCAAGTTTGTGATTCTATCATCCAAGTTTGAGTAGAGTATGTTCGCCTCAATTTGAGTTCGACTATTTTCTATTTTACACTTTTTTTTCTCAAGTAGATTTTCGAAAGTACGATTACACTACACAAAAGGTAGATAAAAATGTGAGTTATTTTTAGTGACCTGAACTTAGATAATTGTTTTCAAAATTTGTTTGTTACAATTACGGAGCATATAATTGTGAAAATATGATTATACTCCGAGTTTGATGAACAACTCGAGACGAGTTTGTACGAGCCAATATATAACAGAGTTTTCTGGTGATTGAAGGTTGATAGGCTCTGCATATCATCACCCGTTATAATCAATTACCCTGATCATGTTTCATGTCGTGGCACTCATGTCCCATTCGCTGGCTAAATTACCATTAACTTATGACACTGTTCTATAAATATGAATAATGAATTTAATCATAGTGCGTATTAAGATCATATATTTTGATTTGTCAACTTAAGAGACCTACCCAATTATTGGCATCATAACATGTAAGATAAGATTTAGGCGGCTCTCATGCATGGATCAATTGAGTCATGCATTAAATAAGAAAAGGACATTCAACAACAAAAACAGCTTGTCTAAAGACAATAACAGGTCGAATTAAACAAACCTTATATCTCCAAATAATTTCGTTAGGCCGTTGAGTAATAAAGTTGAAGAAGTCCAAACACAAGGTGGGAAGAGTATACGAAGGTGTTTCACCATCTCTTGCACCATCATCCATCGTACAAGTCAGATTAAACAAGCACTGTAGCACAAAGAACGGAATTTGGTTCTCCAACCTATGCAAGTCCCTAAGAAGTGATGGAAAAATCCACGACATAGAAGCTATGGGATCATCAGACTCAAAAGGTACCAATTTTGCAACCTTCCTGAAGAACTCAAGAATAAAGCAAGCATCAATAACCACCATTTCCAGCAGCTCTTGATTATTCAAATGAATGGTCTCGGAGTAGCACTCTCTTATGTCCTCTTGTACCGGTGCAACCGCCTTGAAGAGGTCGACGAGGGTGAGGTTGGTTCGAGCCAAGAGTTGGCCTAAGTATTGGTACTTATGCTCTTCCATTATTTGAACATGGTCAAGCCCATGGTGGAATGGTCCTATAGAGACAATTTGAGGTTGGTAGAGTTTACCATTTACATCGGTGAAACTCTTTGGTACTTTGAAGATTGAGCAGGTTTCTCTGCCTGCTGCTTTGCTAAGAATTTTTGGTGGGGTTGAGATCTTCTTGTGGATCGCCGCCAGGCGATCACTGTCTATATCGAATATGTTGATGGCATGGTGGTCGTGGTCATGGTCATGGTCATTGTTGTGATGTTTTTGACTACGTGAGTTGCTTCCCATGGGGAGGGATAGTAACGTGCTAGTAAGTTGGAAGGAACTTGAAGGGAAGAGGATATAAGGAGAATATGAGTGTATATGCGTATTTTCAGTGTTGTTGTAGTATTGTAGAATACCCTCAAAAAAATGTGTTACGTTGTTGAAGACTTGTAGTAGTGTAACATTTCATTATCAACAGTTTGTCTTCCTAATAGGAAGAAAATTATGACAGCAACGCTTCCTTTAATCAATTTTGCTTACCTGTTATCCGAAAAGAAAAAGCGCAGCAGATGATTTGTTGACACCTGTGATTCTTCCATTTGGACAATTGGGCTTTTAATAATGAGAAGTCAAGTCGGTCGAGCTCTTAGTTCCCCCTCATAAAGCTATTGAGCTCTCAATTTCCTATGCCTGACTTTCAAAAGCTAAATTTGCTAGTATCAAACTTCAAGCCTAGCTTGGAGAATTCTCATGAACGTATAGTCCTGCAACCTTAGAGTAATCTCTAAGTCAGAGATGAAAGATGTGAAATAGACCTTTGAAAAATTTACTAGCATTAACTGGGGTGTAAACAAGTTGAGGTGAGTACGGTATCGGCTTGTTCGTATTTGTTTATTTATTATTATCGAGCAACTTTAGATCAAGCTGGAGATCTATTTGAATGAACGTAATTGTGGTCAATGAAGAATAATAAAATTGGTGAACTACTAGAAGTATCAAAAACATAACGCTGGGACAATTGATTCGTACTAACACGTAATTGTGTGCAAATTTTGATTTATAAATAAACATGATATGTTGACCTCCATGTATTTTTACCATGCGTGTACTTATAAAAATTGCGGATATTTCCTAGAAGCTGCAGGCGTGTATTTGGAAATTGAGGGTATCTCCTAGAGGCTGCGGGGGTTTCATAGTTGACATAGTTGATTGACTGCTTGGTCCAGTTATCCAAGTTTAGTTTGTTCAACCCAAGTGATTATGGACCTAGTTAGTCAAAAGTTACATGCCCAAGATTTGAATAATCTGTTATGTAACATTGACGATTCTTTGCTTTTTGCTTCACTAACTACTACAAATATACATGTAGGTATCATGCATGTTTATTACCACGACTTACAGAAAACTATTCTCAGTTGTATACAAGTACTTATCAGCGTCGATCAAATAAACCATATAAATACGATTCTACGAATTTCACTAAGAGAAGATTATGCCGGAAGCCCGGAATTATATATATACAGCTCAGCAATATCAACTCCCATCACCCAAAAGGCGAACGAACCATTTGCCAGACATAACGTTTCCTCTAGAACCATATTGTTCCATTAAAGATAGATTCGAAGAGCATGAAGATTACTTGCCAGGATTCCATATTCCTAAACAAATATTTGAAGAACTTGACGAGGAAACTCATAAACTGCTCAAGAAGCTGACTACAAAGGTCCAACGTATAACGCATTTGGAGCATTTGCTTAAAGAAAAACTGCACGCCTTGGAAGAGAAGAAGGATATCTCGAAGTGGTTGGATGAAGTTATAAATCTTCTTAAAGGGTGTTCAGAGGAGGACCAACAGCAACAGTGTAATACAAGAGAAACTGATATTTCTGATTATGATGCGGTAAAGCTTGAACGCTTTAAGGTTAAGCCTTTGGGTACTGGATCAGCTGATACCGTCAAGGAGGTTAAGAAGTGAATTCTTTTTTTGTTCGTTACTTTTTTACTTGAACAAAAAATTTTTTGGGGGGGAAGTTTGTTTGTAGTTTGATATTCATAGTATCTGTACTTTACCAATTGATTCATTCATTCATTAATATATAAACTAGCATACTTGTAATGTTTTCCTTTTTTTTCCTGTTGCTCATTTTTCCCTTTCAGATTTATATCCATGATACCGTTTTTCCCTGAAAAATGGATAGATGTAAACTCAATCAAATAGCTTGAATTTGATTTACGAGGACTTTGATGCCGTAGCTTCTTAGAGTCACCTTATGAAAAAGCGAGGCTATTTTTCTTCCATTAGTAACAAAAAGAATCAATTATAGGCCGTGCAATAGATTTGGCAGAACGATCCCAAATACTATCAAAAAATCACCTCTAAAAGTTCAAGTTGATGGTTGATGCTCAATTGCATACTATATCCTAATACTATGTTTGAGGAGTTGAGGTAATACTACTTCGTTACCCATTCCATCCATAGTCACGCATCATCAGATAGGTTTTCACTGGGGCCTCATCAAAAGAACCCTCTGTTTTAGGGCAGAGGGCTTCTTCCATTTAACTTTGGACTTAGGCTGACTTTTATGTCACCTTAAACCGCCAGTACCTATAACTTTCCAGAAATTATCTAATTTACATTTCAGAGGCCATTGTTTGTTTGCTAGATGCCATTGTATCTTGTCTCCCAAAGAACTTTTGGCTTTGAGTGAAATAACCATACGAACTGGAGGAGTATTAATCATACCAATGGTCGCAGTGAATGGAAGTCTTAATCTCGCGTTTTTTGTACTTAATAATTAGAAAAACCAAATATGTGAAAAGGGCATGCGCATCGCAAGTAACCTAGTGGCCATTTACATTAGGAGATGATACAGTTTAATAAGGCATTAGTTGGTAATATCATTTTAATTGTAATAAAAGGAAACTGCTGAGCTGTACAGGGCAGTTGAGTCTGTTAGTTAGGCAGTTATTTCTGTTAGAAAATTGCTGAGCTGTACGATTCTGTTAGAATCGGTTATAGTCAGTTAGCTCAAGATATTAATACCTGCTGAGATGTAAGAGAACAGGCATTCAATAATAATCTCATTTCTTCATTCTCTCTCTTTTCTCTCTGAATTCTTTCCTCTCTTAATCTCTCTATTCTCATATTTCTCTGCACGAATTCGGATAATATCCCTATTCTGCATCAGGAGACTTGTAAAAGCACCATAACTTGCACCTTCAACCCTTAGCTTATTGGTTTGATGTATTGGTACTTTGGCAAATATTTTTAGTGAAATCGTTATTGACATATGGGGCACAACTTCACAAGCCTAGGGTCGAAAAATGGATGATTTGTGTGCCTTGCCCTTCATGAAAAAATGATATTTACATCCAAAATATACAAAGACGATCCTTTAATTAATTTAATGTAACTAATATCTTATAAATAGAATATGTTCATCTCAACTTATGACGGAGGATTTAATATGTAGAATAATATTTGCCATTAAACATTAGCACATACATTTTTTTTAGATGAAATTTGAGAGTTTATTAGGCTTAAGCTATATAGGGAGTGTAAAGACATCCCAAACAACAATACAATACGATCGTATCAAGAGGCAAAAGTAGAAGCGTAACAATACAAACTTACTAAAGAGACAACCAATTAACCAGAGATTCCGAACATCCTACTCCCTCCTGAGCTAGAGCGTCCGCTACACTGTTGGCTTCTCTCCATTGAAACTGGAACTTAGTTTTTTTGAGTATTTTAAAGAGGTTCTCCAATTTGTTTGCTAGGAGACGAAGCTCCCAAGGGCAACCATCAAGATTATTCACCCACAAACTGGAACATGAGTACATACATACCACACGATTTAGGTTTGCCTTCTAGCTTATAAAGCCTGTGTGGCTGTTTTCATTAGTTATGATACTTCTATACTAGTTGGAAAGGTTTTTGGTCCAATTTAAGTCTATTTCTTGATCACAAACTAATCCGCGAATTGCGTTTTCATACCCGTTTCAAGTATTGGATCACACCACGTATAACACTGCTTCATGCCTTCATCCCCAAGAAAATTGGAAAACTTTGGAAAATGGTTTTTGTAAGAGATTATTAGCAGGTATATCCGTTTATTTATGTGCTGGATTTCATTTCCCTTTCAGTGATAGGTGTCGCACTATCGCTACACTTAATTTCTTGACCAAACTTTTCCTCTTCTAACCATATCATTTTCCATCATAACATCAGTCGTCCCATGCTGCTACATTATATATGTACCTCAATAAATACATCCAAGGATCATCTCCAGCGTGTTGAAATTGTTGAAGCTCTTGCATAAAGATATCTTTGGTTGAAATCAATATCTTCGAGAATCCTGGCAATCTACTATAAACTCGTATACAAGTCATTTCCAACTTCTTTCTTCATATACTGTAGTATATAAAATTAGTCTCTAAATTCTATAGTGTTCTAGATCAGACTTATTCATCAACAACTTGTTTATAACATTTCAAACTTTATATTCCTTCTGCCTTGAGAATTCTTTTCTCATTTTACTGCATATATACAATGACAGATAACTAAACGTAATGATGTATTCCTTTACATCATAGAGACCTACAAACTTTACATATCCCTCAACAAAAACTGAGTTACTCATGTTCGCATAACCTTCAAAATGGCGAGCGATGGTAGAAGCGATTATCAAACTCCTCACCTTTCATTGCCGACAGAAGAGCATGGCACAATTTATAAGCTAAGACTATCAATGAAGAGAAGGTTAAGTCCACAGGGAGTGGAAACACCGTCCCCTGAAGGGGCAGGGGAACTAAGGTGTTTGCTTCGGCGTTTGGTCGAAATCGACAGCGAAAGCCGGCAACTTCTCTTGAAGGTGTTCTCCTTGTTGGAAAAAGATGAGAAACTTGAGAAGTACTTCACCAAGAGAATTGAGGGTCCTAAGGTTAGCAAGATGTGGCAGCTAGTTGAACAAGTACTTGCTTGTCAAGAAGAAGGCCATATAGACCTTGATGAGTTGATGAAAGGTGATGGTTCTTGTTCAAGTGATTATAATTCTACTGAGAAGTCTATAGAAGAGAGTAATGAAGTAGATGAAGAAATGAGACTTGAGAGGTTTAGAGTTCGGACAATTGGCACTGGAAGCACTAACATTACGAGGGGTGGAAATGAAAACTCAAAAGCATAGGATCAACGAAACAACGAGTGATGTTATGTTTCGCATATCTTTCATTTGCTTGGTTTGTTAAGCACCTTTTGTAATGTTTATTAGTTCTTTCATTTCACGATTACTTGAATAGCTATTCGCTTTTTTCATTTACGTGATTACCTCTATGTTATCGTTTCTATCTCCCGTATAAAAAGCCTATTCACTTTTGATTAAAAAAGAAAAAGAGATTTATGAGAACAAATTATAAACCAATTCAAGTAGTGCCTTGTAAGTTGTACCACATTGGATAGACATCTAGATATAGCATTATCCTCCATACCCACCTAGTATTTGACTCCCACCATCCGCCCACCACTCGCCAGAAGTAGAAATAATATTATACCCAAAACAACGGTTATAGAATTGAAATCGCACCTACCCCACCACCCGTGGGTAATCACCCCCCCCCCCCCCCCCGAAACTGTCTCACGTCCCTCCCCAATTATTCAGATAAATCACACTTCAAATTAATATATACTTCATGGATTTTTTAAAGAGCATATCCGTGAAGATTGAAATCCATTACAAGATTTTAAAGAAATAATGCATAATATACTCTTTGATATTCTACAATAGGCCGTGGAACCATAGGGCAATGTGGCAGGGCGTCGAGGATGGGGCAAAGGAGGACATGTTTGGGGCATGTATGACACTAAATCTTATGAGAAATAAAGTATTCACATGAGAAATAAAGTATGAGAAATAAAGTATTCACATATACATCATAAATAATTGAGGTTACAAAATATATTAGTGAAATCTTCGGCTGATACAATATAAAAAAGACAACAAACTTTTATTAATAACATTAAATTGATCGATATTAATACATTATGAGTAAATGAAACTGCAAAATAAGGTCAGGTAATTGGTATAAATTGCAGTGTGATCCATTTTTGGGTAAGAAATAAGAAAGAAACTAATGACCAAATTTTTTACAATGAAGGAAATTAATGAGAAACCTTTCAAATCCAAAGATGCTTTCCTAAATGTAAAAGTCTATATCTTTTCCAATCAAAATCCTCTTTTAACAAATGAAATTAAGTGATCTCTCTTTATGATTAGTACCCCAAATTAAAGTTGCTTTACTTTCCCAAAGGAAAGCGACTATAATACGCGACGCATATGATATACGTCGACGCATATAATAAGAGATCAAATCTCAACCGTCGATATAAGAGATCAAATATTAACCATTAGATATAAACTTCTTGCCGTGATAGCTAGGTTGACAATTCACACCAAAATGATATAAAGACAAATATTTAAACACTAAAAACAAAAACGAATAATGCATAGAGGCAACCTCGGCCGACTTATGTTCAGGCAATGACTCCTTGATATTTCCGGAAACAATCAAAATATAGTTGGATCATCCACCTATTTTTCCAATTTGGGCCAATAGCATGCCCACAAAGAACCTTTTTGTTTCATATGCCCCACTTTCCCTTCGCATAAAGCTTTTCCCCGATCCGCTTATTGGCCAATCCTGGTTTTAGTTGCATTTCATAGGCAATTAGGCATTCATAATGCATCCACGGATCAGGGTGAGGACAGACACGTATAATTACAGTAAAAGAAGATGATAAATTTATCAAATTGGTAACCATATTTTCAGATAATATTTTAGAATCTTAGTTATAAGCAGGATTATAGAAAATCAAGTGAGAGAATGGAGACCAATTTCATAACCACACTTCAATTTCACATGCTTTTTCAATGACATATTTTTTTGACGTATTGGAGGGAGGACGGGTCCCAATTTCATAACAACACATTGATTTCATGCAAAGAGACAGGGGTGTGAGGTTTCGGAACAACCCTTATATAGATTTGATCGCCCAACCATTAAGATGTGTAGAAATGAAATTTTAGCTTTTAAAGCTCATTACTGGGTTATTGCTAAAAGTAATGGCAAGAGGCGATATATGCCAATATCTTTTGGAAGAGGCACATTGGTTATTAGACTTCCACCAATTGTGCAGGGAATAATATATAATAAGCGTTGTTGATTGATACTCATAAATTTTACCTTTTTATAAGGAAATATTGTGATTCCGTCCTTATTAACCGTTGCAAATGAACCTCATAAATTTTAGCAGGTTGGCATAGTGGTGACGCTCTTTTGATAATTTTAGAGGCTTGCATATTGGGTTCGATCCACATTAACCAAGATAGTACATGAAGTTCTCCTACCTAGCATATACGCGTGTGTCGAGCGCATGGCCCTGTTATAAACTATAATACAGTGTTTTTAGTTGATTTTATGATAAATATATATTTTGTATTTAGTTGTTATAAACCATTACGGCTTGTTAGATCAAGAAAATAATACAACAATATTTAGGCTTTGTTTTTTTAACATAAAGTCTGAAACAGACACCAATGAACTGAATTTTATGGATCTAAACAAAATTCAACTAAATCGATCATGAAACTAAATTGGAATAAAGAGGTGTTATTTACAGTATCATTATTATTACATTTATTTGTTACTTCATTATTGTCATTAATAATAATTATTAATGTTGAATCGAGTTGAAGTTAATGGCCAACAACAACAACCACAACAACAACAACAACAACAATATTGATGATAGTGTAATATAAGTAATCGTATTTAAGCTTTTGAACTAAGTGAACTGTACTAAATGAAGTTGAATAAAAGTGAGCTAAATTGAGCTGAACTGAATGGTGTTAAACGGAACTACACTTAACCAAATTGAAATTAAGTTGAAAACAATAGGGCCTTCATGACCATATTCAATTTATGATAAAACTTACATATGATCAACTTGTAGAAATAGTTTAAACTACATAATCAACTTTCATAAATTGATTATTAATAAATCATTTTATTTAAATCAAATATTCAAGTAACTATATTGATTGTGTCCTATATTTTAGAGCTGCATTATAATTGTATTCCTATTACGCCCATATTCGTATTTGTATCTATGTCTAATCCACCTCATAAGTAGGGTTAGCAAAGTTAACCCGAACCTATCTGATGCGCCCGAAACCTGACCCTATACAACCCGATATAACCCGAAAGTTTAAGACCGGAAACCAATATGAGTTGATCCAAAACTTATTCAACTGAAAACTTGACCCAACCAACCCAATCCGGTACAGATGTCGAACACACAATTGATAAAAACATACTTGATTTTCCACGAAAATCGTGTAACTCTTTATATATAGTAAATTTTTACTATTTTATAATATTTGACATACAATGTTGTATAAATTCTCTTATTAATTTGATGTTATGGTAGAGAAACTCTAACAAATTGAAGTTGGCTTGAACCTAATTTGGATCAAGATTGACTAGATATGAACCCGACCCGAAAGAATAAATGACTTGATGTGGCTTAAACCCGATATGACCTAAGCCAAACCCGAAAGTTATTAGACCGGAACCGACCCGAATATGATATAATCCGGCTCGAGATGACCCGATCCAAAACACAAATCGATCCGCACGATTACAAGCTCTACTCATAAACTATAGTTTTTGGTGCACTCAAAGGTACGTACAAAGTCGTTGATAAGAAGCAAACACCTTTATCTTATAATTGGAATAGAGAGTTATAACCACTTGAGCTAGTCATATTTTCACTCATAAATCATACTAAATCATATAGTAGTCACTATGAACAACTATGCACAAGTTGGACAATATATGGAAATACAACAATCAATGGGTCAGGTATCACTAAACCCATCGTTTTAACTTGGCTAAGGCCAGTCAGCTTTAAATCTCTACCGTCCAATCAGCACATCATCCATCCAACCGTTAAGCAACAGCAATGAGGTAAGCCAATAGGGTACACTTGCCCATTTCTCCATTTTTGGTGAAGACAATAGCGTTCTCTATACACGACCCTCGTAACCCCACCTGTGTCTATAAGAAGACCAATCATTCACATCATAATAATGCCAACCAGAGAAGCTACTTGTGCATCGATAATATGTAGATACTTAAGTAGAATACAAAATGAAAAAAAATTGAAGAGGAATTAAAGAATTAAAAAGTAATTTTTATTATAAATAACAAATAATGAAAACGAGTTATGGTATTTATAAGCACAATGACTGCATTATGTGCCTATATAACATTATTCATAGAACTTCAATAAGAGACAAGTAAACACCAAAATGTATTACAAAATAATTTTCTTATCTGAGCTGATTTTATATTTTAAACACTCATCACCCACCATCCTCCCCAAAAAGGAAGTTGTTAAAGTAAAACGTTGAAAGACAAATAAAGCAATCAATTGTCCATTGAATTCCATTGAATTCCATTATTTTAGAACGTAGCAATCTCGAGATGAAAGAACAAACACAAAAAGTGCCAAACATCTATACAATACGATACATACAATATTTTTAAAAGGCGTTTAAGCATAGACATGACGCCACATCATTTATCACACGTACCATTGTGCTACGACATCCGCTCATTACCTACTAAAATCTCTTATTAATTACAATTTAATCACTCTATTTAATTATTCCAAAATCGTGAATACCATTTAAAATTAACATTAAGTAATGATAATAATTACTACATGCATGCAATAAATATTTTTTTCTTATTAACAGAATCCACTCGAGTGATAATTATTGCCTCAATTTTGATTATTCACCAAGCCTATTCACGGGATAAATAAGATAATCTTACACTAATAAAAACAATAATAATTCCAATGTATTGTTAACAATCATAGATAATATGAATATATGTGTCTTTGTATGTTCAATTGCAAATTCATATGTGCCAAATATATATGCATATAATCATATCTCTTTCACCAAGCCTATTCACGGGATAAATAAGATAATCTTACACAAATAAAAACAATAATAATTCCAATGTATTGTTAACTGGTAAGACAAAGTCGTGTGTG